>JABJVR010002156.1:2735-55364 GCA_025773905.1 Chitala chitala
ACTGTGTGTGAGTGGACAGGAAGGCTTCAGTGTAAGCAGGACAGGACTGTGTGTGAGTGGACAGGAAGGCTTCAGTGTAAGCAGGACAGGACTGTGTGTGAGTGGACAGGAAGGCTTCAGTGGGCTCACTGTGTTTCTTTTCTGTATGTTCCTCTGCATTGCTAATGGCTGCATAGGCATGCAGCTAAACCCCACATAAGCACCTGTTAAAGGTTCTCTCAGCTGCACACAGGAAGTGCTGGTGAGTCTGCACAGCTGTCCGAATACAGCGAGCTAAGGTGGACTTTTGGAGAATCCAGCAAGGATTTTAGGAATGAATACACAAATCCACATCATTAGAGGAACAACTGCAATAAATAAAATTATAAAAATACTTTGAAGTAGCTTTTTCTGGCTCCTAGTCAGTTAATTAACTACTAGTAAATTCAAAAATTTCCTTAATAGCCATGGTTGTGTGAGGTCACTTAGCTGAAGACTGTACTCGTTTGTGCACTTCACAGCTTTGTGGAGCTTGGTGCAGTTTGTTAAGTTTAAGTGAGCGATGAGCAGCAAACGGGGGAGCAGGAGGGCTGTCTGTGGAACAGTTTTGGGGTGAGCCCCGGAGGTCCTACCAGCACTGCTGAAAGAACACCCTGCATTCCACAGCATTAACAGGTTGGCAGTGCCTGCCCCTCAGTATACTACTGCACCCCCTCTCCCTTCCCCCTGTTTAATACATTCCATATGACCTGGTGTTCCACCGACAGGGTGGGAGAAGCTCATCTTTCATGCCTGGGGGGCCTCACTCTAGACTCCCAAGAACTTCATGCCTCCAGCGAGGAGACACGACGCTGGTCCACCTCCAGTGCTGCTCCAACCCAAACAAGGGAGCAGTGTGTTTGTCAGAGCTGTGTCACTCACACAGAAGAGCAGCAGTACCACCCCCACCTCCCCGTGCCCTGCCTACAGAGCAGAGCTGGAAGCAGAGCTGGCGACTGCGTGATGGAGCGGCATGGGTGTCGCCGTCTGCTTTTTGTGTTACTTCAGCACCGTGACTCACTTTAGGGACCCAGCGGAGTGCAGTCGTGATGACTAATGCCGTCTGTGCTGGTGAGGCACACCAGATCCCTGTGTCCTGGCGCTGCACACCTGATCCCTGTGTCCCAACGCTGCTCACCCGATCCCTGTGTCCCGGCTCTGCTCACCTGATCCCTGTGTCCAGATGCTGCTCACCAGATCCCTGTGTCCCAGCGCTGCACACCTGATCCCTGTGTCCCAACGCTGCTCACCAGATCCCTGTGTCCCAGTACTGCACACCTGATCCCTGTGTCCCGATGCTGCTCACCAGATCCCTGTGTCCCGGCACTGCACACCTGATCCCTGTGTCCCGGCGCTGCTCACCTGATCCCTGTGTCCCTGTGCTGCTCACCTGATCCCTGTGTCCCCAGCCCTTCCAGGATCAAGTCTAAAACACTTACAGTAAAGTCCCTGTAATCTCTGTGCAATTCCTCTGTTCTTCTGCATATGTAAGTGTGCATGCAAACCAGTCACTGGTAAATTTCCCATTTATAATTCCCATATTTTGTACTTTAGAACACATTTTTTTAAATGGGTGCACATGGACATCAACAGTCAGAAATGAAGGCATCTTTGTTAATACATCTGCTGTATGAATGGGAGTGTCTAAATTACTTTAGTTATATTCTTTGGTTATTTGCTGTGAAACCCTTAACTGCTGTGCTGGATTAAGTGTGCAGCCCGTTTAAAGGTTTGCTTTAATAGTTCTTGATTTCTTTCATTATGTTTGTCAACATCGTACATCATCTCAACAGTACAAATGTGCATATAATCTTTTTTTTTAAAGCCATGTGCTGTGGAGGTAACACAAAGTCTAGTTAAGCCTTTTTTTACCAGTTATCCGTATAGTTTATGTTTCTGTGTGTGTGTGTGTGTGTGTGTGTGTGTGTGTGTGTGTGTGTGTGTGTGAAATTCCTGCTCACAATCCGCAAAAATTTCAGAGGTCAGTAGCGCTCCAGGTCACGGATTCCTGCCTCTGCTGTGCCCCTATTTCTGCATTAATCAGAGAGTGTGTACGCACTGGTTTGCACGTGGCTCTCCTCTGGGAAAGTACTTTGAAACCCTAAACCATCATAAATACTGCTGGACCACAATGGAAACTGGAGCAGATATATGATGGGTGGAATCACCTCCCTCCCAGCTCCTTGATTTTTTGTGCTTATGGAGCTAGGTTGACATCCAGAGCAGTAAAGTTAAATGCTGTTCCTTCAAGTGAGGTTAAGGGCTCATCTTCTGGATGGAGGTGGAAGCAGTGTGTGAGGTACAGAGGCTCACTGACCTTTGTGCTGCTTGCTTTGTGGTTTGTCTCCCGTTGCCTGTATGCTTTTACTGGAGCCTCAGGTCCACTGATTCATCAACCAGAGAGAGCTGGAGCCAGCAGAGGTGAGCTCAGCTCAGTGTGACGCAGCCTGTTTCAGCTGTCACTGGCGTAATCACACTCGTTGAGTCACTCATGACTTCCTGTGTCTGGATTAGTTTACACCTTGTAGCAGGTGAACGCAGGTGAGCCCAGCCCAGAAACTGACAGGCATTCAGACATGCGGCCTGTCTTCATGAGTGTTCTGTCCCACACCCTGGGTCCTACCGGCACAAGACCAGTACTAACAGCTCTAGTTAAACCTCACCTACACCAGTGTGCTTCCATGCTTAATGGAACCCCAGAGAATGCATCTTAACTCAAAACTTCATTCTCCATTTTTATGGTCCTCCAATTACATGAACTGCTAACAGTGTAGTCAAACAAAACAAAGGAACTGCTGTTTTAAACCAAATTAGACAAAAAGTTAAATTAACTACGTGAAAATTATAGTATCTTAAGGGGTGGGGGGAATCTGTGTATTACTTAAGAAACTGAAATGTTTACACCGTTTGCCCATTTGATTTGTAATTATCTGGAGAAAAAAAAGAAAAAGAAAAAAAGAAGCTGTATCTGATTTTTGTTGTCTTTGTAAGTCCCAGGGTTTTGTTGATTCAAAGTTGTAGTTTAGGGAGAGGAGCTTACATCTGCTGAGGTCATCTGCCTGAAGGCCTACCAGGTGATGAAAGCTTGGTCACGCCTGTGTGTGTGTGTGTGTGTGTGTGTGTGTGTGCGTGCTTCAGTGTATTTGCAAAGAACGTAGGGTAAAAACTGTCCTCAATCCACCACAAAGAAATTTCCCCTTACATTATTTTGGCTAAAACCAAAGAATAAAAGTTAAATCATCAAAGAGCTCTTTTATTATTCCAGAAAAAGAAACTGGTGAAATGTTTGCAGTGTGTCATGAATCAAAAATACCTTGATTTAAACAAGAAACCAGGGAAGGATAAATGCAAACGTATCTAAGTGCTAAAATTTGCACACACATGTGCTCAATTTCTTTTAAGTGAAGCATGTATTTTTGGTCGAGGGTGAACCCATAAAACCGTTCCAGCGATGCCCTTTAGCTGTTTTTCATGCCTGACCCTGATTACAGCATTCGGACATGGGTTCCTCGCACACAAAAATGTTTTTTAAAAAGCGCCATACAACAAGCAAATTAACCTGTTGCTGGACAAAGATACTGTATACAGCTGACATGATAATATAAAGTACAAAAATGGATTTATAGCCCTTTTATGTAGTCAGACTAACTGAAGAAAGGTTAAGAACACCTGAATTCAATGCTTTTAGAAGAGGATAGAAGTACAGTCCTTATTCAGCTGCTGTGTGGAATTTATGGAGCTTGGGGACTGTTTTCAGGGGAATGCCCTGACTCAGAATGTTTAGGGTTCAGGGGTCCAGGATTAAGGCCCTAAATCTTGAGGTGTGGTGACAGTACTCTTCACCGGTGTGTGTTTAGGTGGGAGTGAAGAGTGATTCTCAGGCTCAGAGGGTTTGACGTGTTTACAGAAGCAGCCATAAAGGGTTAGTCGGGTCACACAGATGGCTCTTGCTCTTGTGGTTTGGTGATCAGAAAATGGCCATCATGATAGCTGCATTACTGTGTCTGCAAGGACAGAAGTCCAGTCCTAACAACTGGTGAACATTAACGTTAGATAATGTATTTACCAGAAAATAGTAGCTACAGCAACAAGGGTGCAAAACTAAACTTGTGTTTTTGAACTGCTCCAGCACCTGCGGAAAACAGGAGGAGAAGATAAATGTCAGCATTTGCAAGGAGTACCTGAGTAGTGATCACCTCCTTCCACCTTGTGGTTCAACACCTTCCATGGTAGAAGTTCTTCTGGGTGATACTCCGAATTGTCTACAGTAACACCAAACTTCAGGCTCTGAATGTGAAGTTGTGCAATAGATGTCAAATTTACAGCAGAACTATGGCTTATCAAAAAATTGAGATACAATCTCTAGTGGACTTAGAATTTCTGTCTTTTCAGGATGACTCATGCTCTTTTATAGGCAGACAGATAGATGACAGCATAAGAATATGCCATTTGCAAATGCACGTTCTTTAATCTTATGAGTACCAAGTCAACTTCCATTGCTACGTGGCAGTCAGGACTCCTGGTACACTAATTCAGGTACGAATGAACCCATTACCTTATCCCATCCACATCATTTTGAAAGAATGTGAACTTCATGCTCCATACTTTGTCACTGAGTCACATAGGACTTGGTTTTTTTCAAAATTGTGAAGATAATGTCAGGCAGTGTCAAATTCCTAGTCAGAAGTGACAGAACTCACTCTGATGGGTGGCATCATCACAATTTTAGTTGCACACCAGAATGAGTCTGTCCCCAGTCTTCTGTCAGTTAACAAAGGGTTCCTGGGGACAGCACAGAAAAACTCCATGCGCCTTAGATTTTTTGTGTATTGTAAGCTAACCAAATAGCCCTTTAGCCCATTTTTACTAGTTAGAAAAGACATTAAAGCAAGAATGCTAAATTGTAGAAAGGTATAATGTAATCAAACAAAAATTACCATTAAAATCTGAAGATTTCTTTACAAGTTAAAATGATGGACATGTTACAATATTTAAAATGTGTGTTTTCTAAAGGGAATTATCCTGTCTTTGATCATCTAACAGTATGCAATTCTGAATAATTTATGTAATGCTCAGTATCTGAAAGTCATTGGGATGAAGTATTCTCTGTGGATTTTACATAACAACCATGCAGGAACAAAGAGCACTTTGCCAGTTGTCACTTTATAAATTATATTTGTCTTCTTGGTGTTTGATCTATACAACAACCAAGCTTTGCTGTGCTTCTATTTGAAAGCCATCCATCCATCCATTTTCTTCCGCTTATCCGGGGCCAGGTCGCTGGGGCAGCAGTCTAAGAAGGGATGCCCAGACTTCTTTCTCCCAAGACACCTCCTCCAGCTCTTCTGGGAGCACACCGAGGCGGTCCCAGGCCAGTCGGAAGATGTAGACCCTCCAACATTTCCTGGGTCTTTCCCGGAGTCACCTCCCGAAAAAGTGACATGGGCCCACCTTCCTGCAGGCCCACCACCCGTAGGAAGGAACATAAGGGGCCGGTGCATTGTGGATTGGGTGGCAGTCCTGGGGGGAGGCCTTGGCGACCCAATCCCTGGATGACGAATATTTGAAAGCCGTTACAGAAAAATGTTAAAAATTTTGTACTTTTGTTAATTGTTTCTGAATTACATCCAAGGAGTCTATGTTTACATTGTCTGGTCTGTGTGTCTATCTGTATCTACAGTGCTTTAGCTGGTCTTGTGTATGCCCTTCCATATCTACAGTGCTTTGGCTTGTCTTCTGTGAGCCCTTGCATATCTACAGTGCTTTGGCCTGCACCCATACAGCGGATGTACCATAAGCAGAATTGCTTTTTATTAGCTCTACGGCAGCAGTCAGGGGAAGGTCGAGAAAATTCTACTATGTACAGTGACTGCAGTTCAGACTTATACTGTCTTGCTTCTGCGTTGCTGGTTGGCAAGCCTTCACAACAGATGGTTTCATTTTAGACTTTAGCTGGACGCCTTTGTCCCTAACTTCCGTATTAATATTGAGGTGGATTAAATCCCTCTGATGGTTTGGACGATTACCATGACATGGCTCCAAGCTGCATGTATCAGGCGTCAAAATACTGAGCAGCAGAGAAAGTCATTAGTTTGGAACTGGATATAGGAAGACAGAAGACACTGTTGGAGACTCTCTCTGAGGACTGCTTGAGACTCTAATAAGCTTCCATCTTATGCAGACCAGTGTGGATTTCCATACCTTTAGCTTTACCTTTGCACGGTGGGTTTGCCATGTAAAAAATGGTGTCCTACAGAAGCGCTATCTGCCTCAGTAAGACATGACTCTGAGTGAGGTTTCATTTCCTTTCTTGACAACGTATCAGTTCGTTTGTGCACAATGAGCTGGTGCTGGGTATGTGCCTCTCAGCAGTGTGGAGCCAGCGTGGGGCTGTGATGAACGGTCATCTCCATACTCACAGTCTCTCACATAGCCTTGCCTAATGACCCACCTCCTTCCTTGTCTCTTGATAATGGCCTCCCCTTGGAAGGCTGCCACAGTCTGGATTAAATGTCAGAAGAATGCACAATGGTAGTTTGTATCAACCAGAGAGGCCCGAGAGAAACTCTCAGTGTCTTGGCACGAGTTTAACCGATGTCAGTATCTGCACAGACAGTGATACGGGAAAGGGTGTGGGTCAACCTGATAAGGTATGAGGTGTGAATGAGTCCACTATGCTGTGAGTTAGAAAGCAAGGACAAGGGGACAAGGAGACAAGAGCACAAGGAGAAGTTGCTGTTTTTTTTCCTGCATGTTATTCATTGATTCTGTTTCACTCAGTCTATATCAGGTCAAATTCAGAGGAGCTGAACTGCAGCACAAAGTTTTCTGTAGCTACCAAAAACAGCATGTGAGGCACGGCAAGGGCAGAGAAAGACAGAAAACCACACTTTCACATGTGGTAGGAATGGAGAACAACTACGTTGCGTCCTTACTTCTTCCTGCACTCCACTCTGTAGAGAAGATACAGCATCTACACAGGCCTTCTTGTTCAGACTGCTTCCATCCATTACTGGTCATCCCATGTATTGAAACTTTTGCAAAATTGAGACAAAGTGATAATTACCCTCAAAGGTGATTTTCTCTACTTTTCCTGGCTCCCATCACCTCCTTTGATGTGCCAGCTTTGACCATTAGCAGCAGTAGTGGTGGTTGTAAATTAATTTATCGTGCAAAAGGCCATTTAATGTGCTGTACAAAAAATTACATTTGTTTTCAAAGAAATAGTTACAAATGAGAAGCAATGCATGACACAACATAATTTAAAACACAAGGAAAGATACATATTAAAGCCAAACTAGTTAAAAGCTTTAAAAAATAGGGCAGTTTTTAATTCATATTTGTTCCAGAAACATGCCACATAATAGGTTTGAACTTAAGCACCACTACCTGATGTGTTCCTACAGATCTCAGAGGGCTACTGGGCTTGTGTTCAACTAACATTTCTGTGATATACCACTTAATTTGGGCCACAGAACATCTACATTATGCACATTCTGGTGTCTGTTCTGACTGGTGTGAATGTTCATGTCTTTCTCATGCGTTACTGGGTGGGATTTGTGGCTGCAGAGAGTTTATCTGAGAGAGGACGGTGATCTGATGGTCAGTTGTTTGTCCTTGTCCAAATGCAGTTTCTCAGTTAATTTCAGTTAATCATCCACATTTTCAAAATGCGAAAGCGTTGTTGGTGACGGTGATGGGGTTGTGTGTCGTGATTCCTGTGGGCTGAGGATGGAGCACAGCGGGGACATACAGGCTGATTTCAGTGTGGAAGAAGCTGGTTGTGGAGCAGTGAGAAAGCGAGAGGAAATGCCCTTTGTCCCACAGGAGCACAAGTAGAAAAAGAACCACACAGTCCAGCTGTGTCAGCTCCTCTGACGTCCCAGAAGTCTCCACCAACACTGTGAGAATGTCAGGGGGCAGTGGATTCATGCATTTGCCACAGATGTGAACATTACCACCTCCTTTTATTTAGCTTTCGTGGCCTGTTGTTGGCATTTTGCTATTATCTTGTTATGATGTAATAAAAACATTCATCTTCGTAATCTCCAAAAGTCGACGGGTTTTGTAGATCTGTAGAGTTAGAGTAAGGGGATAAATAAGTAGTAGATGCTTTTCGGTCTTATTTGTGTTATTCTGGTACATATACCTCATACTTCATTGTGTCTTACTTATGTTTGCAGACTTGCCTCATTTCAACTGTATAAGTGACATGGTACATATGCTGCAGTATTATACATGCTCTCGTAACAAACATTATGACAGAGGTGACAACCGAAAGTATGTTTCTCTATAGCTTATGCTATAGGTGGCACAGTGGTGTGGTGGCTAGCACTGTCGTCTCACACCTCCAGGCCTGGGGCTCGATTCCTGCCTCAGGTCTACATGTGTGGAGTTTGCATGTTCTCCCTGTGCTTGGTGGGTTTTCTCCAGGTTCTCTGGTTTCCTCCCACAGTCCAAAGACATGCAGGTTAGGCTGATTGGTGTCTCCAAATTGCCCATAGTGTGTGTGTGTGTGTGTGTGTGTGTGGGTTGGCGTCCTGCCCTGGGTGTACCCTGCCCTGTGCCTCCTGGGATGGACTCCAGGTGTCCTGCAACCCTGAATTGGGCCAGCTGTATAGAGAATGGATGTTATGCTATATTAGCATACCTACTGCCTACCTCATCACGGTGTAATAAAAATTATCTTTTGAACCTAAGGACATTCCAGTTTTGCCACACATAAGGGAACCATTGATGAGAATGTTGTCTTTCATTCGTATGTAACTTCTGTGGACACTAATTCTTCTTTTTTGGCAGTATCCACACGCTCACATCACGGTGATTCTGAAAGCTTGAAAATGACTGAGGATATGGTACGTCCAGTGTGGGTCCTGCACCCAGCTGTCAGCTGTGCTGTGGACAGCCTGGCAAGGCCCCTTATCTCAGGGGTGGAGGGAAATGCTTGGAAATAAAAGTCAAAAAGATATGTAACATGTTTATACCAGACAGCCAGTGACTTCAAGAAAGGTGGCTGGACATGAACTGCATGGAGGATGGAAATGGAAGTCTGGGTGCCTCACTCAAAAAAGGCCTTCATCTTCTTCATCACCCCTTTAGGAAGACTTGAGTTGTGTCAGCATGCTAAACTCCAGGGTCTCCACCAAGGCAGTGCAGCCTGTACATCTCTGCAAGAAGATCGTGTGACTTCCTCTTACTGCTACGATGGCATAAAGCAGTGACTGGTACTGATGCGTGTTACACATGCACGAAAACCTGCTGCAACAGACAGCTCTGAAGAGTCTGCACGAGCCTCAGCACAAAGGTCTCTCCCCAAACCCAACAATTCCTCATTTGGCAAGGCTAAGAAGGAGATACCTGAAATGATGGAAGATGTGAAGTTGCAAAGTGGAACCCTGGAACATTTCTCATTTACACTTTCACAGTGAGATGGTTTCCCAGTCTTACTTTTTTACAATGAGGTGGTCTCTCAGCTCTGTACTTTGCTGTACTCTTGTAGATGGCGCTTTGCAACAATTTCACATATTCAACTGGAGCTCAGTATTCTAGTTATTTCATCACAATAAAATACATGGATTAAAACATCTTTGTATCAAAAAGTATTATTTACAGGGTAAGACAAGTGAAACACAATCAGAGATGGGATGTTTTACTTTTTCAAATGTTCTCTAAATATTAATTGTTTCTTTTTTTCTTAATTCAACTGAACTTTGCTTTAGACTTAAAAAAAATTGCCCAGACAGCAACATTTTATTTTTACTGCAATTTTGTCCCTTAATTCAAATACAAAATTATTTTTTCCAATGGCATCCTATTTAAGTGGAACACTGACATAGTTTTGTGGTCTAATGGACATATTCCTATTTGATTACTGGAAAGAAACGTGATATAGTGGCTATGACTACTCATTGATGTGTTTTACAGTACTTTCACATTTCCTGGTTAGTTTTTGATTTTTCATATATAGAACAGTAGTGTTATGACAATCATTTCAAGAAAAAAACTTTTACTAATACAAAAACACTAAGAAAAAAATGTAATGCATATGGTGTAAACTTCATAGCAAAAAATGTGTTGCTGAAACCTGTATTTATTCTGAATGAATTCCTCGCTGAGAATGTGTCTGAAATGTGTCAAAACAGAAGTTGGCTTCAGTTGTTTCTCCTCATTCAGTGCTTTGTTAGACAAGGGAGGTTTTGGGTTTAAGGGGCTGAAACTGGTTGGATTGATTTGATGCAGGGTGGGATCATCTTACATTTCCCCCAAAGGAAAGTCACATGACCCTGCGAGCAAGGAGAGAAAGGCTCTGTATAGCCGGGGCTTCGGAGCCCTGAATGAGAACCACATGCAGAGGCAAAGGAGGCAGTGCACCTACTGACTGAAGCCAGTCAAACTGAGGAGAGCAAGCAGACAGAGGCTTACACTGGAGAGAGGACCTCAGCGATAGCAGTGTGTGTGTGCGTGTATCACAGAGAGCAGACCTCGTGTGTGTCTGTGTCAGAGAGAGAGGGAGAGAGAGAGAGGGAGAGAGAGAAACAAAAAACAGATCCTTCCAGGAAATCCCACACTGCTGTTTGGGAGGGCTGACGAAGAAAGGACCTTTTATTAGTGGCAAGGCAGAGACCTGGGGATATTCTCATTTGGTAAAGAGAGAGAAGGGGAGACAGACATGGCAAGTGCACTCCTGAGAAGACACTCCAGCAAGCAAGGTCTGCAGAACCTGCTGAGGTGAGTGACACAGCATGCCTGTGCATGGGCTGCCTTTCTACTGCGCTTCAGTTTTCTTTGTGCATTAAGTGCATTTAATTAAATCATTTACTGTAAATTCTTTGTTCTTAGCCAGCCTGAGAAAAGGGTATAGTCAGTTAATTTATTTAAGTGCTACCAGTGTTAGGGATTACAGAGAAGTTTATAAGAAAAAAGAAAAATACAACTGAATGCAATAAAGATGTATTGCTGTATAAATGTACTTTTCTTGATTTAGATTTGAGCAAACTCTGTCAGAACATTTTCAGTTTATAGTTAAATGTATGAGTTTGTAAAGACCTTTAAGTACGTGAATACAATGACAGCAAAGTGGACAGTGTGTTTATATCTCTGCAGTTCACAGTGAAAAGCTACTGGTCCCATGAAGAATCACAAACCTACACATGAAAACCTTTGTATGAAAAAGTAATATCGGCAGTTGGTGCTCTGTCACTGAATACAGCCATGTGCTCTGCTAACATGATTTGTCTGTCTGCTCTCTCACATGCCTGATTGTGTGATGAGGCAACACGGGACTATTTTGATTTTGGTGCGATGTTCTCTGAGAACTGTGCTGTGTCCTCCACACCTGGCTAATTATTTATAGCACGGTTCAATACCTGCATGGTTAAACCCTGGTCACTTAGAATGATTTGTTTTGGCAGGGTGTTTTTTCTAATGTGCCTGATTTGCTGTTGACTGTTGGATTTTTTGGGGGCTTCGAGGAGTGCCGGAAGGATGGAGCCCCAAAGATCCCTTGGTGAAAGCTAAGAGGATTAGCCTGCTGACCACTCCTAATGGTCACCCAGGTGTATCCTGACCAGGGGCTGGCCATTAGTGTGAGCTGGGCTTATAGGACCCTCCCACCCTCCAACACACACACACACACACACACACACACACACACGCACGCACACGCACGCACACACAACCTCAATGCACTGCAAATGTGAAGCCATACAGAGACACTATAAACCTGTTTTGGAAGAAACATTGAGCTTTGCTTTGTATGTTTTTTTTTTTGTTGACCGGAAAGTTATGTTTTATTTTCAGAAAACACACACTTTTGTTCTACTCATCTCTCACACATTTGGTATATTACTGACTATACAACTCAAGACATTTTACCACCTTTGATCTTAAAATTGAAAGAGCACTTGGTGAAAGGGACAAAAGGCAGAGGTGTTTTCAGTTAGTCACCAGACACTGTGTGTTTAAATGGATTGTCAGCCATGAATCTATCATTGTAGCCAATAGTGTCATGGGTCTCTGTATGTAATTATACAATAACCTTTGACAAGAGCCAAATACTCAGAGTTTTCTCATTCTGATCTAAAGGTGTTTCTAGAAAGAGTTCAGATTGTTTAGATCTGCTGATATCAGCAGATGCTGTTAATGGGCACTTCTATTCATACCTGTCCTTCTAAATTTTGGAATGTGGACATCCACAGATACTTAGATGGTATGCGGTGGTTGGATCTAATGGTGTTAAAAGCTTGTGTGTGTGTGTGTGTGTTATATCTAGAAAGAGAAACTCCCTTGATGTGTGGTTCTTCAGCCCATTAACATGGTAGTGGAAACCCCCCATGTCTAATCAGGGTTTATCTAGTGTCAGCTTTCAGTTGTGCATGTTTAAATGGCCCCTTTGCCCAGCGTCAGCTCTGGTTTTAATCATCGGTGCATTGAGCCTCCACTCCAGAGCAGCTTGTGAGGCTGCTGGTGATGTCATGGCTATGGCATTCAGGTGAGGCCATGAGGACTGGGACCTCTATCCTCTCTCCTCTGTCAGTGTGGCCTCATGCACATTAGTGTTGAAACCTGGATTAACCCCAGACCCCCATGTTTACAACAAGTCTGATAAGATGCATGGCAGTGGCAGAGGGGCTGCATGGGGGAGGCTGGGCAGACATGACCTTTCACCCCATCAGACCACATGCCCTACAAAAGCAAAGGTTGTCCTTCTTTGCAAACATGAAAAATAAACAACCCAGGGTTTCCGTCTTCCTGACATTCTAAGCACACAGTGGAAAGAAAATGAAAAAGTGTTTAGTCTTTGGTGTGGCTTGATCAGTTAGACTATTTTGTCCTGCGATCAGAAGCAAACACCTGGACAAGGCTGAGACTGAGCGATGTCTCACCGTGAATCCTTGACATTCCACAGATAATTTCATAGGCTTTTTGGATGAAGGGCATTGATTTGGACTTCAGAGCTGATGAAATATTTAGTGTCAGATCAACATCCTCTGTGCTCGTGGTCACTTGTGTGGCATACCAACATACTGCTGCAGGTACATACCAACACACCGCTGCAGGTACATACCAACACACTGCTGCAGGTACATACCAACACACCGCTGCAGGTACATACCAACACACTGCTGCAGGTACATACCAACACACTGCTGCAGGTACATACCAACACACTGCTGCAGGTACACGGTGTTCTTGTCTCCTGTGAAGGCTTTGAAGAAGGTAGCAAATCATTTCAATCAAACTCAGTGAAACTTGCAGGAGAAATTTTTGTTCATTTGGTGTGAAAGAGAGATGTACAGTTGAGTAAAGCTAAATGATCTACAGGTCGTTGCTTATTCAGACAATTCCATTATGTTACATTGTTACATTATGCTTTATTATGTTCCTTAGCTTTTAATGATTTGAACCAAATGTCAATTGTGCATTTTGAAATTTATGTTTGGCAAAAAACCATAGCAGATTTGGAAGGAACATCTTTCCTTTTTTCTTTTTATCTTTTCTTGCTCTGTAATGTGAGGTAGATGTGGGTAGATGTTTTTTTGAAAAACACCTGCAACCCATAAATAAAATAGAACGTGTTATGTGGCTGACAGGGCTGGGAACCATTGAAGAGACGCATTCTGCAAGTCAAATCAGGTTTCTGTGCCGTGGTGTACATACTGTCAGAACTGTTTCAGAGCCTGTCACTGACTTGACCTGTGTCCCTGAATGTGTTTTTTATTACGTCATCAAAAAGTTGTTCAGTTAGTCTCAGTGGCTTCTTTTATGTCTGAAAGTATCTTAATTGCAGTGACTGCATCTGATCTGACCCCCACAGGCCTCAGTAAGCTTTTCACACAGAGGAAACACATAACGGCCCCAGTGCTGTGGGCCTTATCTAAGCAGTGTTGGTAAGGGGGAGGCCAGTTATAATCTTGCTAGTTCTTCTTCAGATGCAAAGAGCATGTTGAACCACAGTTATTAAGCAACATATTACAACTGAGCTTAGTCTCTAACAGCTAAAATATATAAAAAAACAAACCTGGTTACAAAAGAGACAGGTGTGTATTTATCCTGGTCACAGCATTTGACAAGCATTTCATTGCAGCAGGAGAAGGGGTGGAGGGTGTAAGGCCTTGCTGAACATGATGTGCAGATAGTGGGCAAAGAGGAGGGGTTAGCTTTTAACATGCAGACTCCAATCATCTGAAGAGCTGCAGACAGACGAAGGGGCTGAAGGTAGGCGGGCCCTGCTGTGCCATCATCCTCCCTGTGATTGTTCAGAACAGTACTGGATGGATCATGCGGACATGAAACTTCTGTTTTTCATCTATGTTAAAACTGCCACTGGTGTTTGTGCAGACAGTTTTTCATGTCTAACAATGTCATCAAAAAGTCAAAATGATATGATTTTATCACATAATGTGCCAAAACCTGGAGCATGCAAATTTTTTTCTAGTAATTTTTTCTTGCTGTTGTTACAAATTTGGCCTTTACCCTAATAATTGCTGCTTGTTCAGTTTTTCAAACTGTTTCTGTTGTGCGTGGCCCTGATTTGTGTTAAACACCATCTCAATGCTAGGCCGAACCTGGTGCTCACTCTGGTTGCCAGGTTCTGCTTTAGACTGACCCGGAGTGAATCCCCAGATGACCTATTTTTTGTGTCGGCACCGTCACTAAGCTTCCTGCTGTTCCCTCTCCGAGCCTACTAATCGGCCTCACCTGTGACACGTGACACCACCCTATCTGGATCAACAACAATTGAACGCTTTCAGTGTGGTTTTCTCCCCTGGGCCAGCGTGACAGGACTTGCTCTATCAGGAGTAGGCAGAGATCTGAGTCGCCTTCAGCGTTTCCTGCTTACGGAGGCAGGAGGGCCTCTAGCCTGAGGCTCTTGCTTGAGAAAGGAAGTTACTTTTATGTCCCCTAATGTCAGAAGACATCTGAACATCTGACACATCCTTGGAAAGCTCCCTCAGATCTGTGCTGTTACGTTCAAGGGGAAAGTGTTTTCCCCAGAATTAAGTTTTCAGGCAGTGATTTTTGGGAAATCACAGGAGCCTCAATGAAGCTGAGAAGAGACAGAGGCATATATATTTTTTTGGCGTCATTAAATTTGCGCGATTAGCGGTAGTCTTGGAGGAAATGCAGCATTGCCATCTTTCTGCTGATTGTCTGTCCCAGCACACGACAGACTACCAGGACATCCCGGGCCTTTCTCCCACAGACCTCATAGCCTGACTGCCTGGTTTATGGACAGCCTCAGCCTCATTCCAGCTGCCTACTGACTTCTTCACCTCTGCCTCTTTGGCTTTTTTCTTCTTTTCATCCTTACTTCACCAAAGCTTGAGGGAGCAGACACCAAGCGTCAGCCCTTGGTCCTACAAGGGAGTGTGAAACAGGATGGAATGAGAGCTTTAGTGACTCAGGAAGCACTAATGGTCCTGAGAGAGCACTAAACAATACAAAGATGACTGTGATCTTTGGGTGTATTTATGGATCTCATCCACCAAAACAGATGGTTTTAAAGCCCCTCACTGAACAGAAAAGGCTGAGGAGCAGACTGTTGATGTAGTCCTGCGAGGGGCCTGGGAGCAATTAGGAGACTGTTAGCGACCCATGCTGCCTAAATTAATCCAGAAGCCAAATTAAATGTGTACTTTGACCTGGCGCCAGAAGACGCAGAAAGCACCTATTGAGCAGCCCAGCTGCTTCAGGCCTGAGGCAGAGAGATCTCACCTTTTGCTCCACTGTAAATTCCGCAGGATAAGTAGACAGGGCTACGGGCCAGAAAGGAACAGACTAAAGCAGACTGTCTGTAGAACAGCGGAGTTTCATTCGGCTGCACTGGACACTATTCAAAATGATACTCTTTTGTGCGTTTTCTCTGCCAACATCTCCGTGTACCACACCAATTGGTGCAAAGGGCACCATCACCATGGAGACCAAGTATCCCTCTTGTGACACACATAATCCTCAATAACCTGTTCATGACAAAACATCAGAAGGTGTGTTTTTATCCTAGCACTTTTACAGCCAAAAGCCAGCTTAAACAGGAGCGTTCTGTAACATTTTCTCCATGAATACAATAGGTGTTCTATTTCACGTGTAATCCAAGGCACAATTTGACTGGCAAACGATGTGCTGTTTAAGACAAGAGATCATTTGATTTAGTACCATGCAGTTGTGATGTGTTTTCCCTGAAATTAACTAGTAATGAGAATTTAGGACAATGTGTGGAATTGCACTCTTTCTGTTATTGCGACAGTTTGACATGAGGAAACGCTGCATTCGCAATATTGCTATTGCAACATGATCATCAAGAGAGAGGCAGGAGTGTGTTTACTGGAGATGTAAACACAGAGATGTTTCTATATTTCCTGTTTTCTTCTGAGATGGACATGAAGGGGTTGTGGCTGTCCTGTAGCTCTGAATGCCATCTATCTCCTTATAAGCCATGACACTAAGCCAGGTCAAGTCAAAGCACTTAAAACAACCAAGGCTGACCAAACCGCTTAACACAGAGTAACAAGTAAAACAAATAACATGTGCCACAACAATTCTAAAGGTGTGGCAGTCCTCTGTGTCTTTTGAAAGCCATGGTAAATGTCTTAAGTTTCACTTAAACAAAGCAAGGTCTGAGATGGAATAAATTTTAGGAGGTAGTGAGTCCAAACTAACACGTTCAGTTAGTGTTCAGCTCTTCAGCTCAACGCTTCTCCTTTTTCTGAAGCTCTTGCTGAGTCCCTTTGTTTTAAGTGGATGAGGGAAACAGAATGTCCACATGACCAAAGAGAAGGGAAGCCCTGAGCCACAAATCACAAACACACTATTGGCTTGACAAGTTTTATGTACATTTATGCCTAGTGTAAAGAGAATTTGCATTTAAAGTGTTAATCTTACTGCTGTTGTACATTTACTTTAAAGTAAAAAAATATGTATAGGAACTTTAATTGTTGTATTCAGTGTGTAGTAAAAAATGTTCCTTTTGCATGAATACTTCAGGCTAAAGTATGTGTCCACAGCAGATTACCGTAACCAATAGCAATGCAGATGCAGGTGAGGCTGTTAAGCATCCTCTTTCCTCCTGCCTCCACCCCCCAACAGAGTGACAACCCAGCGAAGCATCGAGGATGCGGAGGAGATTGAGCGGGAGCGCCGACGGCGAGCTCGGGACTCCTTCCGCCAGAGCCGTAGCCAGACCAGCCCCGGGGGGGCCTGGCGAGAAGATGGCCCCCAGGCTGAGGATGACTTGTAAGTGACGGCATGCCCTCTGCCTCTTTGTGCCACTTTACTGGACCCCATCAAAGCCAGTGGTACAGCTGAGGGCTTTTACTGGTGTTAGACAGCTGTGTTAACTCGGTAGCTGTTACTTCTCCTGTGCTCTCCCAGTTCTCTAAATCATGGACAGCGTTCGGCTTACTCGCTCACTGCAATTACTTACTTATTTCTGATTTTCCATTTTTGACAGTTTTGAGATACTTTTCTGTGTACACATGTTGCTTTCATGTAAAATGGTAATGAGCATTCAGAGGCCTGAGTCTATTCCTGCCTGTTCCTTGTCACAAACCATCCTGGTGCTACTTCCTGAGAGGAGGTATGAGAGAGCAGTTGGAGGTGTCACCTCTCTGCCTTTTTCTTCAGGTAATGTTGTTTGACAGGGATGTCTAAGTGGAGGTTAAACACACTCCCTGGCTCCTTTCCCTTTCCGACAAGCTTCTCTCCTCTTGGCCGCACTTCTCCTCTCTTTGTCACTCTTGCGAGGAGCCCTGAGCTCGAAGCTGCCTTTTCATTACTCTGCCTCGTTACCGCACCTCATGAAGTTGCACTACATCATACCGCTCTAAATTAGTAACTGTGCACCTTTGCGTGAGGGCATCATAAAATATCCACAACAGAGATGTGGCTCCAGAAAGCCAAAAACGTTGTTTATTCACGTCATTCATTTTGAAGAAGTGTAGACCAGTGACATAATTACAAGATGAGTATTTTCATAGCCCTGAGGAATTCCATGAGTTTACGCCCACTGGAGTTAAACGACAAGTCAAATTTAAAATCTTACAGCACACTTTTCTGTGCTGTTGTGTTGGTACATTTTATATGTTTTTGTTCCTTTCACAGTTCGCACATGATCAGCCCTATTTTTTGTAAACTTTTTGGACCACCTGCAGGGAGTCGACACAGCAGATGCATTTTACTGGGACCATGAGCAATATTAACAGGGTACACCTGCAATTTTAGTTGGTGTGCGGAATGTTCCACATGTAATATAAACTTCCATCTGGTAAAATGTGTGTTTTTTTTAACACGTGTTTAATCATCCTTTGGAACTTGGCCTGCATTCCACACCGTATAACACACACTTTCATAATGGTTTTTTTTACCAAAATGGGATAGTGAAAAGGTGATATTTTTACACCATATAATTTTTTTAATTATGTATTTTTTTTGCTTTTAATTAAGAACAATTTTGGCCCAGATTTTCCGTTAATGACTAATGCAAAAAACCATGTTGGATTTATAGTGGAAAATTGAAAATGCTGTATTATCAGAACACCGCAATTAAACTATCCCAGCAAAACATAGACTGCTTAGGCTTAAACTGTATTTAGTAATTTTATTGACTGCTTCTATATCAGATTTAATTACAGACACTCCTTTTAAACATTACACAACTGCTAAATATGTAGTCTAACTTACGTCAGTAGGCTAGTGCACAAATTACACTTTGAGATATCATAGCTAAAGTTGGTCCTTGTAGTTAAGGGGCTGAATTTATGTTATGTCCTTTTTTATTTTTTACTGCCATAATCACAGAGGTGCTATGGCAGCTGAGACACAATGCTGTTGAATTCTTCGGAAATGTTATAACAAGATGTTGTACTACATTTGTGGGAAGAAAGTGTTTAGTAACTGCACACAGACTAAACAAATGAACCTCTGTACAGGTTTAAGTGTCTCTCTTTCCATTCTTCCAGTCAGAAAACTGGGATTGGGAACAGGTGTGTTTGCATCTACATCTATTTCCACTGGCTCTTTCACCTTGGCCGCTCTGGTCCTTGTGTCTGGTTCGCACCTGTTATCACTCTGAGCCTGGTGTCACAACTCTACACTCCTTGGTTTTAAAACCAGTTGGCCGGCAGCCAGACGCAGCTCCCCACAACTGCTCGGTTTTGTTTGCCCGGAAGCCACACTGTTACTGGGCCTGCCTGTAAGGGCCAGCGTTCTCCCTTCACACATTTCAAATAGCCAAAATGTTTTCCCAGGTTTCTTTTCTGTCAGTTGGTTGTGGGTTGTCCTTCTGCCCAGCCCGCTGTAAACTCTGTCTTCCTCTGTCCACACCATGACCCCTTCTCTTCCATCTGAGCATGACCTCACTCCCGTGGCCTTCAGTGAGAGAGGAAGAGTCATGTGCACACTGAGGACAGAGCTACATCTGTTTCCTTGGTTCTGTGCCTGCTACCCAGGCGACATTTTTCATGGATGAGCATGTGCACTGGTAGCCACAGCATAGACCAATGAATACTAGAGGATTGTCCTATAACTGTCAGCCCTCTGAGGGCTGCTTTACTGCTCTGTTCTACAGGTGTGTGGACCAGACAGCTCCATTTATTATTCTTGTTGACAAACATGAGCTCTGTGGTTCTGAGTCCCTGCTCTCTGTGCGATTGTTTGACATGTAACAAAATTCATGTCGTTACCCTAATTTAATCTAAATGCTTACAGTCCTATTAACCTTTTTTCTGTTTTCATCAGTTTAGTGTGTTTAGAACCTCTTGTGTATAAGTATTGTGGTTTTTAATTGTTCTGGAATCCTGTAGCCCAGTCTGTGATTTATAGTTCTCAGCTTGTGTTAGATAGTTTCAGGAAACATCTGCACATACAAGTGCACACGGGTGCTGATCCATTGCTGTGCTGTCCTGAAGATGGACGCCGTGTCTTTTGTCCTACAGGTATGAGGGTGAACTGAAGCCCAGCTCGCAGTCTGTGTTTGAGGAAGATGAGGGCTTCAGCGATTGGACACAAAAGCTGGAGCAGCGTCGGCAAAGACGCAACGATGAGCAGGGCCAAAGCGAGGATGATGAGGGTCGAGGCCTGAGCGGAGTGGCCACTCCAACGGAAAGATCCCTGTCCTCTGCAGTGGTCTCACCTAGGTGGCGGCACCAGCAATTAGAGGATGAGCAGGAAGAGGAGCTCGGGAGGAAGGAGAGTGAGAGCAGAAGTAGGAGGAAGGAGCCAGAGGGTAAAGCACAGAGACAGGAGGAATTACAGAGGCAAAGGGAAGAAGAGGAGAGGAGAGCCACCAAGAAAAGAGAGGAAGAACAACGAGGTCTGGAGGTAAAGTCCATTACAATGAAAGATGTAATTTGAGTTACCACAAGTAATTATGATGTAATGCTTTTTGACAGCACATAATACAACAAAACATTTACTATAGGTTGTGTTAACGTTTTATGAAACATTGTAATGTATGTGATTTCAGCCAAAAGAGAAGAGAAAAGAGGTTAAGGTCTCGTACACATCCAAGGTCTTCCTGCAGCAGGAAGTCAAACATGTCAACAGTAACGGAGATGCAGCCGGGATGGAAGTTGCATCGTTTATTACTGCAAAACGGTTTCCAAGGTAACCTCACCAACGGTATTTATCAGTGCTGATTTGTTTGTCATGAAACTGACAAATAGGCCTACAGTTGGTAAATACATAAGAACAAACAGATTTGTGGGAAATATAATGGCCCCTGCTAGTTGTCAAACTAAATTAAATGTATGTTCACAACACCAGTTGAAGTCGTAAAACATAAGAGCCAGGATTGTTTTAACCTTTTTGGCATGACAGCTGGAGTGTTGGTGTCTGTCAGCAAACTAAGTTACGGTGCTCCAAAAAGTGACCTGTAAAAGTGTATCAGCAAATATTGGCTGATTTGAAACTGGTCCATGTGGAAAAAACATATCAATGGGTCTTGCAAATGCTGTTGCTTTTACATGTTTTGAATTTTTCTGATGGATGGTTTTTAAAACTCTGTAACAGCACTGACACAATATTTATGTAGAAAGCGCTTTCCTTTGGTTTTATGCAGTGGAGGAAAACCATCACCGTGTGTGAAAACAACACACTTAACAGAATAGGGCATTTCGTAACTTCCTGCTGTGCAGCACCCTTCCTGAACTTGGTAGGATATTTTAGTAAACACACACTGACAGCTCTCAGCTTTCACATTCAGACATGACTGAGAGAAGATTGTCCTCCTCATCCTCATTCGGTAGAGCCAGGTAATCGAGATTCTTTTTCACAGATTGGCTCTGCGTGTCCGCACGTTGTTGTGGTAACCTCACGCACAGCCACACAGCAGGAGCAAAATGGTGGTGCTGCAGAGTGTTTCAGAAGCTCAAAGCAAATTATTAGTGATGTTGCAAATAAGTAAATGGTAGTAAAATTTTGATTTTATTTCATCTACTGTATTAACAAGATGCATATAATGTGCATAAAACAATCGCTGATTTTGACTACAGCACAACTTTTTCACATTTTCTGTAAACATCTTAATGTATTGGCTTTCGTTTGCAGCATTTTTATTCTGACATGCAATTTCATAATAGATGGGTATGATCGTGTGAGACCTCCTGCCACACTGAGGAAACGCTGTATTGTGTTGCACGCAGTATGATAATATTTACTAAGCCAATATGAGACCAGCTCCATATCTGGGGTTGTGTAGTTCTGTGTGGACTCGGTGACTCCTCTCTCGACCACTTTGTCGTTCCTGCAGGAGCTTGAGCCAGGCCCAGGAGTCCACTGAGGAGGCCGAGGTGTTCCTAGAGACAGAGCAGAAGCTGGAGAAGATTCGCCGCAGCCACCAGGAGAAGGAGAGCCAAGAGCTGGAGATGCTGAGGCAGCGGCAGGTGGAGGCTGAGGTGGAACTAGAAGAGTTGAAGAGGAGGAGGGAGGAGAGGAGGCAGCTTCGCGAAGAGGAAGAGCGGCGCAGGAGCGAAGAGGAGCACCAGCGAAAGGTCAAGGAGGAGGTGAGGTCACTATATGTGTGTGTGTGTGTGTGTGTGTATGTGTGTGCAGGGATTGCACAGATGAATAGTGCAAAACCCATTTTTGGACATAAAAACAACAAACAAGTAAAAACACATTATAACATTTAGTCTAATAATATATTAGTTTGCACTGAAATTCTAATGTGAAAAACTGTGTGCACAACTTATACATGCATGTGCACTTGTGGCCACATACATCCAGGAGGAGAGGAGACGCATGAAGGAAGACATAGAGAGGAGGAGAATGGAAGCAGCAGAGAGAAGGATGAAGAACCTCAGTGTCTCCAGCGCAGAAGGGGATGAGCCTTTCTGCTCCCTGACTCCCAAGAGCCCCACATTTAAGGTATTCCTGCCAGCAGTCATTCTTAGCCCTTTACCTGTTTCCACAGGTGGATGGAATATCGGCTATTCCTAATAAAGAGAGTAGGGCGGCATGCTAATTAACTTCAATACATTATTATTTTCTTCTAATATTTAAACTTATACCATCATATTTTTTCATTTGCTTTTTTTTGCACAACAGAGTATCTTAACAGATCATAAACGATAACACGCCATACCGTGTGACTTGTGTCATATAGGAACCCTATATTTGCACATCCGGGGTGTGGTTGAGCAGCCAAGCGGCTGTCCTCGTACTGCTGTAGCTTTGACTCGGTCTACTGGGATGGTTATGAGCCTGCTGTGACTCTTGAATAGCGCGTGCAATCACACACTCGTGTCAGTGTGGTTTAGTAAGGACTGGTACTCTTAGGCAATACCCAGAATGAAATACAGAAACTAGTTCCTCTGGTTTTTCTTTGTGCTCCTTAGCTTTACAGTCCTTTCCACTTTTGCATTTCATATTTTATTTTTACAAGTCTTGATCACGACCTTTACATCTAATATATAAAAATGACCCTGAACAGGGGTCCGTGTTGGAACAGCGTGTTCCTCTGCACTTCCTCTATTTGTTTAGCCTTTTCTCCTTTTTCACCTTGGCTTGTGCCACATCCTTTGTTTCTTCAGTTAGCCTTGTAAAGAGTGAAGAAATGGGTGTCTTTCCTGTGCCGACAGTGACGAGTGACACCCACGGCTTCTCTCCTCCTCCCCAGCTCTGCATTTAGTCCCCCTAACAGGGTCACACAGGCTGCTCTCTGAAAACTAAAGATGGATCATTCACTCATTCTGCTTTATTACTTGATTTTTGCTCATTTGAAAAGTTACAGATCAAAAAAGTAGGAAGGTTGACAGAGAAATATTGTTTGTTCAAACATAAATACTCTATGAGTTTTCATTTTTTCAGACAGCACCCTAGTAGCCCTCAGAGCTTCGCGTGACCTGGAATTTCTCTACACCGCAAGCATCACTGATAGTGAAATTAATACGACTAATGTCTACATTTCCAAACATTCCCATATTTTTTGTTCGGTTTATTTTTGTAGTCTGGCTTTACTTAAGCATGCTAAACAGTTTATTGAGTTATTATCCACCATATTTGGACTGAGACAAATAGTTTCAGTTTGTTTTAGTAACATAGAGAAAAAAACAGAAAAAACTATGTACAATTTTAGTACTGTTTTGTCAACTTTTTTTGAACAGATGCCTGTTAACATTTAACTTAAAATCCCTGGTGACAATAATGAAAAAAAAAAGCCGTCCGTCTACATCTGCACCTGAGTAAAGCTAAAGTGCTGCCTTTTCGTTGCTCTGAATATCCACGTGTAGACGTGATCACGTGCTGCAGCTGAATTCTGGGGTTCTTCCTCATCAATGTGCTTCCCTCTCCTTCTCTCTGTGCTTTCAGAATGAGGGTGAAGAGAGGGTGTCAACAGAACATACCTGTTCGGTGAGTTGGTATCAAAGGGTCATGTTGGAGTCTCTGAAATCTGGTGTTTTATTGGAAACCAGGGAGGTTAGAATGTGGGTGAAACCTGAGCCTATTCAGAGAGCTCCGAGTGTCTTGTTATGAATTTCAGCTCCTTTTCAAATGCTGGTGTGTTGTGCTTCTGCTGCCATTGACACATACAAGACTTTTCTTTTTGAGTATTTTTTTTTAACTCGTGCTGATGTTACGTGGGGAGCATTGCTGGAGATGATTTAAATTAGAATGAGACCCAAGAGGCTGCAGGCCATGGAACTACCACAGTGACATGTGGGATAGCGCCTTACCTGCTGTATCGTAACTGTCACTCCAGGAAGCATTTATATTTGGCAGACATTTTAAGGACATGGCAAGGAAGTCATGAAGTGTTCCAGCATTTCCCAGCCGTTCTTCGGGTGCCTGTTTTGGTTAGGACTGGCTACAGTCGTAATAAATGTACATTATTGCCATGTAAGCTATTGCAAAATTTGTTATAGAATAAAAGTGTTTTGGACTTTCAGTGCTATTTACAAAGGGGAACAAATACATAATTTTTGCTCCCGAAAGGGCAAGTTTAGTGATAGGATAGTTAGTCCAACATTAGATGTCACAGCTTTATCTAGCACATGCACCATTACATTACATGTGAAATGATTAATTACTACAACTCATGTAATAAAATCTTTCGATTTCAGATTACTGAGAGAACAGAGTCCCTGAATCGATCACTGAAGAAAAGGTAAAATTTTGGAAAACAAGATATTTGATTAGACTGTGAATCCCTCATTTTAAGAACCTTTTTCTGTGTCCCCTGAAATATGGGATATCTCCCGTCTCTGCCTGGGACAAAAGACGTTTTTTGTGGCTGAGATGCCATGGTTCTCCCATGACCACGTTTGGCTGGGAGATCAGTATCCTGGTGTAGAGAGGAACTCAGAGATCTGTGTTACTCTGTTATTACTACATTTCTTCTCTGAAGAGATTTATACATTAATTAATTGTAACCAGATGTTATGTTACAGCGTTCTTTGGTGGTGTTTGAAATATTGCCTTCATCTGTGGTAAACTCCATGGGCTCTCCATTAATCGCTTGTCAATGTTAACCAGCTCCTAGTGGATGAAGTATGACACAAAGGCAGGAGAACATGCAAATTGACGCCAAGGACTGTCATGGAGCAGCCGCCTGTTACGATAACAACTCACAGTTACTTATGAGAAAAGCCCCTAAGGCTTCCAGCTCTTCATAAGTCAGAGTTAGTTTCTGGACCAGGGAGCGATGACACTCACCGGGGGTGATCATAATTCACTGTCTGCCCTTTTGGAGCTGGGAATGTAGAGGAGGAAATGTTATATTAGGGAGTACGTTTTCTGCGCCAGTTTTAACATGATGAGAGAACATACACCCCCCCCACCCGCCGCCGCACCCACCCCATCTGTTCTTTTATCGCTTCCACAGAAAGCATGACATCATTTCATTAGTTTACACTTCTTTTGGTGTACATTTGTCAGTGTCTTTGTGGGGAGACTTAAAAAAAGACTTTGTGGGCCACATTTGTCTTACTGAAACGCAAATTTTTCAGCGCTGTTTAATCGTCCAGACATATCATCAATGACTCATGTGTGTGATCTCTGCCAAGAGCTCTTTATGTCAGTACATAATCAGGTTGTCATGGATTCCTGAGTATTTTGTGAAAATATAGACAGAGTGGTCTTTAACCTAACCAGGACGGTGCTAAATCCGTAAACCTATCTTTAGACAAAAGCTTCATATTGTAAAGTCTGCCATGAACATTAATGTGTAGCCTTTTGCTTGATGCCTCGTTCATGAGAGGTGTTGTGCATGTTTTCTGTCTAAGGGCCTGATATTTCCACACAGTGTTTGGATGTGATGTCACAGTGGATCAGACACACATTCTGGCATATTGGGCCTTCAGACAGATCGCTACTTGAATGTGTGTTCGTTTTATGTTGAATTTCACATGGATTGACAATGCGGCTGTGCTCTGACCACAGTAACAGTGTGAAGAAGACTCCGCCCCCAGTGCTCATCACCAAGATTGATGACAGACTGGAGCAGTACAGTCATGCTGTTGAGGTAATCCCCTAGCTTTGTTTCTTTCGTGTTCAACCTTTCCTTTGACCTTGAACACTGCCAGGGGCTGATAACATTCACTCTCTTCTTGTTTGTTGAGTCCTTGTTGAGACACGTCTCCTTGGTGTCCTTCTTGTAAAACACGATCTACCTGATGAATAAACAAACACCTGCATCTTACTCTGGTTCTTCATCTGTTTGGTGAGAACCCTGTCATCCTCGTTTTGGGTACATGTGAAGTGATGGACACCTCAGAGATATGAATGCACATTGTCACTCTGTCGTTGGGCTAGTGTTGACATGACTGGGTGAATTCCTGTTTTTGCTGTGGGTTAAAACAGATGTTACAGTTCCTGGAGATGAGGTCATTGACATAACTGCAAATGTTTGGTGTTATTTACCATGAATCACTCTTCTCATTATGGGACTCAGAGAAGCCCTCTGACTGTGGTACTGTCAGCTTTGGTATGTGTCAGCTGTTATCTGTAAACAGGTTCAAGTGTGGAAGTGAGATCAGGCCCCACATGTCTCTGTTTGTGCCTTTTAATAATTAATTAGTGTTATGAATCCAACATACTAGCTTGTCCCCATGTCGCTACCTAGTGTTGCATGTTGCCTTTAGTGAGTCACATACCCATTTGCTTTGTGCCTACAGACCTCCTCCAAGGAACCAAAGGGGACCAAGCAGGCTCTGATGGACATCCCTACCGCTCCAGAGCCTGTGGCATCCAAGAAAAGCCTGTTTGAGGCTGGGGAGGCTTGGAATCAAAACTCCATAAAATGTACACCGTCCAAGGCAAGACCAGGCCACCACCTCCTTATGTAATACATGGAGCTCACTTATGCACAGTTTGAGTCCATGTGAAGCATCCTTTTTAGATGAGCTCAGAAAATGATAAAAACAAAACAAAATTTACAAAAAAATAAGATCAGGACCTGCACTTGTCATGGCATGAAAAGAACAAGTTTAAGATAGCACTGCAGGTGCTGTTCTATACCCAGTGAGTAACATCCAGTGCAGAGTAGAAACATTCTGTATCCAATCATATGCATGTGGGAATCTGCTTATTTTCTCATTCTATTATTTTGAGGGCAAGTAACGGTTTTGTAGTTTCTTATGTGCCAAATTAGCTGGACTGTAAAGTCCCAGAGCTGTTTACATTCTTCCATCTCTACTCCTCCTGCCTCCTCAGTGGATTTCATTGCCTAATTATTTACAACACGCATAACGTGTTGAAGTAAGCAGAATGGCATGAGCTCAACACCTGGGGCAGTGAAGGATTAACAGGCTGGTGAACTTCAACCAAGGCTTCTGAGAACCTTAGACACATTTATTTTTACTCATTCCCACAAATCCAGGAGGTTTGTCCCCATCCTGTCCCAGATGTCCCATGACAGTTATATGTACACTGTTGTCCCCAGTTTTCATATTGCCTGTGTGTGGATAGTACTGTTCCTGTATACCTCTGGGGCCGTGGGTTCAAATCTGGGTCTTGGCCCTGTAAATGGAGTTTGTAGTTTCCTCTGGATTCTCTGGTTTCCGCAAAGATACGCTGGACATGTGGATTTGCCAACCCTAAAATTCCCATTAGTATGTTTGTGTGTGTGTGTGTGTGTGTGTGTGGCCTGCGGTGGGTTGGCACCCTGACAGAGCATTCCCTGCCTTGCTCCCTATACCTCCTGGAGTGGGCTCCAGGCCGCTCGGGACCTCAAATGGGATAAGCAGTCTGGTAATGCATGAAGTTTATGTGCCATTTAGTACATACACAAAATAACATATTCGGAGCTGCATCTGCCTTTTGTGTGTCTTGTTTCTTGTTCTACGACTTTGTAGGTTCTTCACATTGTGTTCTCAAAACTACATCGATGACATCATCTTCGACTTGTTCAGCCTTGTAGTGGCTAAGTGTTTTTATCCGTGTTTGCATGTCTTAGGCCGAGCCGTCTCTCCCTTACAGTGAGGGAGTCGGCTGCTGAAAAAGGTGATTGTCTGAGGATTCAAGGGCACAAGGGGAGGAATTTTTAAATGAATGCCTGAGTTAGCAAGAAGGCCTTTCTAATGAAAGCTTTCTATTTGTCCTGGCCTGTCTTGTTCCCTCCTCTTCTTCTGTCAGGATGCAGAGGGCCTAAAGGTGGGTGTGACAGACCTTATCACACAATGGGTGAAGAGTAACCAGGACACCAGTAAGAACTCTCCATCCAAGGCAGCTGTAAGTCACCCCAGCCCACGTGCAACACTTTTTAAAACCACGTGAAGTTGTGCCCTTATATAAATAATATCGGCACAAGAAAGTCTATGCCCTGACTGCAGTTTGGCTGTCTGTTATTACCAATGAATGTACACTAACAGGTTTAATGCAGACACGTTAAATGTTCTAAAAGTTCTGAAAATATAAAGTCAAGCAACAGATGGAAATCATTGGCAGTTTAAAAACAAAAATTTGTAAGTCTAATGTAGAATAAACCAGTCAGGTGTCTGATTGTGGACCTGAGGGAAATCTGATAGACATGCTGAGAACCACATGGAAGTCTGCAACACAGATGTTGGTTTATATGCAGACTTGTGCACCTTCTGTCATTTTCATGTGCACATTTTTCTGATGGTTTTGCTGCTCTTCACCTTCCTTCTCCTTCCTCAGTTTTCTAATTTCAGCTGTCACCATACCTGGTGCTCTCCTTAACTCCTTTCTTCTCTAAGGTAATGTTAACCCCCAGTTCTTCTCTTTGATTTCTTGCCATTTTCCTGAACCCAGTCAGCTTTGCCTTTCTACTGTTTCAGTTTTTATGTGCGTTTATGTGAGTAAAAACAGATTCCCGATTTTCTACAAACTATGGTATTTCGGTGCATACAAGTTGAGCATATTAATGTGTGTGTTACATGTGTGTGTTGTGTGCATGTGGGGAGAACCGTGTCCACCAGTGTCTCATGTAACATGCTTACAGCTGTTCCCAGGTGTTCTGAGAGAAATATTTTGTGGATGGAATGACAGGCTGTAGAACAGTAGAGGGAGGGGTAGCCAGAGAGAAGGCGGAAGGACAGGCTGGGGTCAATCCCTCACTGCATGTCCCACTTTGTCTCCTGGCTCAGGGAGTGGAAACCAAGCTCCTGGGGTCTGTGCAAACAACAATTTACACTAGATTGATTGTTAGTCCCTCACACACGTGAAAGAGCTGCCAAATGTTAATGGGACGTGGCATTGCACAGACTGTCCCCTAGTGGCAAACCATCTTTTGTCATGTTGTATTAGATCTTCAACATTTTACATTGTACTGATGATAAATATTTGTTAATGCAGATTTAATGTATCTAGTGTTCGCACCTCTTTCAGGATGTTAAAGCTGGGGACGTGTTACACAAAAAAAACATGTGGGAGACCATAGGAGACAGCCCGTCTGCTTCAAAGTGGGGGCCAGGAGGGAAGGTAAATGAGGCTTCTGTAGCAGGACACATCGTGGCCCCAGCTGTAGGATTCTGCAGCTGGGGCCGCGGTAAATTCCATTCGGTCAGTCTTGACATGTAAGCGATCACCTGGCCCGGCTGAGCAGAGCCAGGAGCCGTTTCAAATTACCGTGGCACAGACAGGGAAAGGGCAGAGGGACAGAGCTGCTCAATGGCGTATTCTTCACTACAGAGGAAGCGTTACCCATGGAATTTGGGTGTCAGCTCCCACTGATGGCCTCCCAGAAAAAGCTGAAATTACACAAGGTCAATCACACAATTACACAACCACACAAGGATACGGCCTCCCAAAGTGCTCGAGTTTTTAGTGTAAGGTGCGTGCATACGCACACACACACACACACACACACACACACACACACACACACACACACACACCCATTTTTTTTACTATTTACTTTAAAAACTTTTGTGATACTTTTTACTGTGCTTTTACTATTCAATGCAAAATGTTGGAAAAATTGTTAACCCCATATTGTAAATTTTTATGTTGTAAAATGTATCTCTTAAAAAATTTTTAGGGTAATCCCCCTGGAAAGAAGTACAAATTCATAGTGACAGGCCACGGAAGATACGAGAAGATCCCTGTCAACGATGACAATTACAATGAATACACGAACGGAAAATCAGGTGAGATCGTCATCACCGAGCCGTTAGGACGTCAGCCACGTTGTGTTCACACTATGGTTTGCTATACCTCCATTCTTTGCTAATTAGCAGTTAGAACTTTTTAAATTGAAAGATCAATCAGAAATTTTAATAGGTGGAAATAAGTTTACTATTAAGAAATAAGTTTAATAGGTGGAAATAAGTTTACAACTTTTTCAAGAAAAGAGAGGAAATTACTTCATTTTGTTCTGTTTCTCTATGTTAATTAGGGGTGCTAGTTTTCATTATGATGTGAATGCCTTTATGGGAGGTAGAGTAGATGATCACAGTAACCCAATGAGTACAATACCAGACAGGATCGTGCAGAAACTTTGTTTGGCAGTGTTTGACTTTGCTGCCATGTGGGGGGGTTGTTCTCTCTTTTTTTGTGTGTGTGGGTTTACTCTGAATGTTCAGGTCTCCTGCCCAGTTGAAATGCATGCCAGTAGATGGGGAACTCTAAGTGGCCCTGTGTGTGTGTGTGTGTGTGTGTGTGTGTGTGTGTGTTACTGCCCTGCCCAGCCTATAACTGGTCTTGTACCCTATGCTGCTTGGATAGGCTCCAAGCCACCTGCAAACCTGTCCAGGATAACCACATTTAAAATGCAAGAATTAAATAAAAGTGGAAAATGTGAGGACACCTCAGCTACATTATGGGTCAGGTTCCTACAGAGAAGGTAGAAGAAATGTGTGAACACGTGTTGTTGTGCTCCTTGACATGTGAGCGTTAACAAACGCATTAACAAACTGCAGCTGTCATGTTGTTCATAAGGAATTTATGCTAATATAACATTTCCTTTGTTACTATGCCTGGTAAAACTATCTGTGTTTTATGTACACATTCCACATTTGCAGTTTTGCCCAGCCATCAGAAGGATATGATTCCACCGTGACCCCAGTTATGTTATTTAGTTTTTTTAAGTAACATTATATTTTAATCACCTTATATGCTGCTCTCAATGTGTAATGTTTCTGATAAAAAATTTCTTTTATCATTCATTGCAAAACATTCTACTGCAAAGCAGGGGTCTTCACCCCCTTGTCAAGGGATATATTGAGGGAACTACCAACCACCCTTTTGCAGGACTGTTTCATTCCTTTTTTATTTACTGGAACTAAAACAGAGACTGTAGCAGCCCTCCAGTACACCCTGAACTCACCGTCACAGAGCGCACCAGTCCTTCCAAAGATCTGCTCCTCAGGAAAACCACATCGGTCTCTCTTCAATCTATCCATTCTGCAAACTCTTCCCACTCACTCAAACATTTCCCTCTGTTAACCACCTACTACATTGCACATTTCCGCTCTCAGCCCTATACCTACACTTCATTCTTAGCTGCCAATATTATTTTTACACTTTATTCATTGTTGTAAAACAGAGATGTTAATTCGAGGTTGTTCAAAACACAGCAGGTCAACTACTACGACAACGTGCTGGCAGTCAGTGCTGTGGCCCTAAACCCAGTGAGTGTGTGTCTCAAATGCTGGTTTCCACGCCACGTAGCTTTACCTGCCTCCTGATTTACACTCGAAGCAGGATGTGAGGTGGGGTAATTTACCATATTGAAATGAATTAATACTGTAACTGAAGAACTGAATGTAAGCCAGCCTCACTGGGATTTAGGGCACAGAGCTGTATGACCATGTCTCAAATACCAGAATTTAAGATGAAAATGAGAATGTAAGGATGTGACTCTAAATTGCCAAGCATTCATTTTGGTTTACGAGACATGTTATGAATAGAAGACTAATTTTTCCATTGTGTCTTCAGAAGCACCATATTAATAAATACAGAGAAAAAGAAACTGTATTGCGTATACATATATGTGTGTGTGTGTGTGTGTGTGTGTGTGTGTGTGTAAACCAGAAAAACTAAAGTTGAATAAACTGCTGTAACAAAAGAATAGAATAGTTAAAAAAAATTAAGTACCATTTCACTAATGTGGGCAGCGTTTTAACAAAAATTATTTGATTTCACTAAAATATTTTTCTTTCGGTTTTTGGGCTTACTGTAGCACAGGTGCATTGACTTAAAGTCAGCAATTTGTAGATTAATAAGGCATAGAACTAATACTTTTAAGCAACTGAACAACATAAAAAACTACCAGTGAAATTAAATGAAATCTATTTCAGCATCTAATCTATATTCACAGATTGTATTAATAGCTATGCAGTGTAAACGAAAGAGCTGCTCATGTGGACAGTACAAAATTAACAAATGTGGTATCACATGGTAATATGTGTACTCATCACATGACCACATCATTGAGCTGGAAGTAAACAGTACACCACATGGGTCTAGGCATTGTGTGTAAAGGCTGCATCACATGACTTTGGTGATTGCTGAAATTGCTACACTGATGATTCACGAGTTCACAATAATTAGCAACGACTGACTGACGGACAGACAAAGGTAATATATATGAAAGCCTCCCCTCTCCTGAATGGATTTAACAGTCCATCAATCATCAGTAATTTTTGATGTTGCGAATCCTCTGGCAGTTCTATTGAAATCTTTTGGCTCCTCTTCCTGATTCCTGCGATTTAGCAGCCCCATCTCAAATGCTGTTGAAATTTTTGAAACTGGCCTTGAAGCAGCTTCCTTCAGCTTCCTGGCATCAAAACGTGGGCTGTAAAGGAGAAGAGGCAATCGATGTACGAATGATGGCATTTCTGGTGTTTCCTTAGCCATAGCTTTTTTCTCTTCTTCACTTTTGCTGGCATTGATCTGCTGCAAGATGTTTTCCTTAGTAGAGAACATCTGGAAGAGAACAGCATCCCACATTTGAACAGCCCTTGGGGAATCTTTGCCCCTTGTCTCATCCTTACTTCCAGGTTCTATATGATCCAAAGGCGTTTTCTGTTGATCAGCTGTCTTTTGCTGGTCCTCAGAGACATCTTTTTTGGACTCGGCTTCTGGTTCTGGGAACTTTGGCTCTTCTGGTTCTACTACCATGTGCTTTTTAAGCCTAGACCAGCCACTCACTTTGGATTTTAAAGCCTTTGGTTTTTGCATTACTTTCAGCAAAGACTTTGTTTCTGAAGTAGAATTGGCTCCCGTGTCAGCTTTGTCCTCAGATGAAGCCACCACTGATGCTGTGGGTTCTGATGGACCTGTCTTTTCTGAGCCAACTACATTACTGTCAGCTGAATCAGTTTTCATAGCTTCATCACCGTCCTTGCTGTCACTCAGCTGGACTGGAATCCTAATTCCACTGTCGATCAGTGTTGGAAAACGTGAAGAAGCATCAAATTCAGTTTTAGGAGGAGTTGTGTTCGATTTTGATGCTTTCTCTGGTTGTATTGTTTCATTTGGAATACTCAGTGAAGCCATAGTTGTAAGTTCCTTGGCAGTACTTGTATCTTTAACAGCAATTTCAACCTTGTCAAGTGGACGTGTTGGTATGGTTTTGTCGGCTGTTACAAACGGGGAAGGGCTCACTCTTAGTGCCTGTCTTAGTGTGTTAGTTATTTGTACATCTGAAGCTGTTTTGACATTTTTTCTTTCAAAATCAGGTGTTTTTGGTGTTACCTTTTGGGGAAAATCAATCTTAGGTTTTGAAGGCTCACATGTTGGTGTTTCAGCAGTTTGGATTATTACAGTGGGGCCTTCAGTTGTAGGTCCTTGCAATGTTGGTGTTTTTACCCTTTCAGTTTTAATTGCTTGTGATTCATATCTCTCCTCACTGGAAGATGGTTTTGGTTTGGGGATTGAAATTTCAGTTGTAGGGGATATTAATGTTTCATTGCTCCCTGAAATAGTTTGTTCCTTAGAAGCTGTCTCAAGCCTGGTGACTTCAGATAATGAAGATGGAACCGTAGGCAACTCATTGGTAGGTGTTGTAGATCTAGGTAGTCCAGGCAGTGGAAGTTTGGGTACCTCTTGTGTTGGTGTTTTAGACCTAGAAATTCCAAAAGGAGGAATATTACTTTGTACACCACCATGAGCAACATATGCAGATGGAGTAAGTCCATAATACTTTGATTTGGGTTTTTGAGGGTCATATGTTGGTGTTTTGGGTCTTTGATACCCAGTTATAGTTGTTGTAGGTTTCTGAGTTTTTTGGCTTTGTGGTGCAAATGAAGGTGTTACCAGTTTAACGTGTTCATAAGTAGGAGTTTTAGGTCTTTCATATCCATGTGACATTACTGTAGCCTTAGGTGGTGCAGATGTTGAAAGATTGACTGGCTTGTTTTCATCTTTTGTTGGAGTCTTGGACTTTAAGTCATCGCTTGTAATAGGGGTAGGTGCTAACATTTCATTTGTAGAAACCTTAGTTATAAGTACTTTCACAAGTTGTTCAGCTGCACCTTTCTCCAATGAGGCTGAAGTCAATGGAGGCAGAAGATTGGGAGTTTCACTTGCTATAATCTTTGAAGGTTCAGTTACTTTAAAACTTTCAATCTCTGCTGACGTTTTAACCGAGGTTGGAGTCTTGGGTCTTTGTAACTCCTCTTGTGAAGAGATTGTAACAGGAAATGGTGCAAATAAAAGTGGGTTAGCCCTTGATATTTCAATAACAGGTGTTTTTGCACGAGGTGGTTGATATGAAGGTGTTTTTGGTCGCCCTGATGGAGTTCTTGCCACAGGAACCTCATAGGTTGGTGTTTTTCTTGCTTCTGAGGTTGGTGTTGTACCTCTGTGTACTTCTAATACAACTAATGTTGATCTCTTCACTTCAGATGTTGGTGTTGCACCTTTCTTTACTTCAGATGTTGGTGTTGCACCTCTCTTTACTTCAGATGTTGGTGTTGCACCTCTCTTTACTTCAGATGTTGGTGTCGCACCTCTCCTTACTTCAGATGTTGGTGTTGCATCTCTCCTTACTTCAGATGTTGGTGTCGCACCTCTCCTTACTTCAGATGTTGGTGTGGCACCTCTCCTTACTTCAGATGTTGGTGTCGCACCTCTCCTTACTTCAGATGTTGGTGTCGCACCTCTCCTTACTTCAGATGTTGGTGTCGCACCTCTCTTTACTTCAGATGTTGGTGTTGCACCTCTCCTTACTTCAGATGTTGGTGTTGCACCTCTCTTCACTTCAGATGTTGGTGTCGCACCTCTCCTTACTTCAGATGTTGGTGTTGCACCTCTCTTTACTTCAGATGTTGGTGTCACACCTCTCCTTACTTCAGATGTTGGTGTTGAACCTCTCTTTAATTCAGACGTGGGTGTGCCAACTCTCTTCATTTCAAATGTAGGTGTTGAACTTCTTTTCATTTCAGATGTCGGAGTTCTGCTCCTCTGTACTGTAGGTGGAGGTGTTCCATAATGAAATGACTTTGCACCTGTACTCTCATAGAGCGGTGACTTTGATATGTCATACAGTGCAGTCTTAGCTGTATACATTGTTATTTGGGGAACTTCAAACATAGGTTTTTTAGATTTTGGCACCTCACTGAGAATTGCTTGTAGGCTATGTTTTCCAGGGGCTATCCTCACCTTAGTAGAGGCATGGGATGTTGTTCTAACTGCTGTAGCAGGTGATGCAATTGAAGCTGGTACCAAGACAGGCTCAAGTTTTGATGTAGTTTCAGTTTGCTGTGAATAGAAAGGGTCAACCAGCTGAGGACTTGTGCGGAGAGGAGCTGCGAAAGTAGGTGGGGAAAACCGTGCCATTTTTCCATAGGTGCGCTGGTATGGGTAAGGTGACGCTGTATGCTGGTGCAGGGGTCTGACAGAGAACCTGGGATGTACAGTGACTCCATAAGCTGGGGTTTCAGGTGTCTTGGGTGGAGTTGAGGGGTCACTTTTCTCAAGGTCAGGGCTGGCCTCACTTACAGGAGATAGGCTGGAGCGGTAGGGTATGGGTGCCTGGGCGGCCGAAGCAGCAGCCTTCTTCTTGGCTGTCTTTTTGAGCAGCTTCTGGAGCCGCACATTGTCCTTACCGGGTTTAGGGAACAGGGGGGGTGGATACTGCTGGGGGAGCAGGCTTGGCTGGGGGGCACTTCCATACTTGGCAGCCATCGTCACTTTGCCCCTGAAACAAATTGTGCAACAGCATGGATGCAATTTCGATTTAAATTTTGAAGTTAAATATCACAAACCAATTTTGGTAGCAAATTGCTGTTAGTTAGTACTCAATTTGCTTTCACTATTTTACAATTTTCAGTTATAGTTAAATATTCTGTTATAGCATTTCTATATTAGGATTTCAATATATTGTAATTCATCGGTGTTCCTTTATTATGCTGTGATTCATTTTTACAAATTTAACATGAATACAATAACCGTAATGTTGTTACAGCTGAATAAACATTTGCATTCCATTAGAGAATTTCTCAGTTCAAATCACAAAATTAATGGGAAAGGAAAAAAAAATAATGAAATACTCTACAGAGCTGCAGTAATATATGGTATGCTGCAGTTTCATAGCTGGATTCAACCATGACGACCCTATTTTAGGATGTTAAAATAACTACATATTGTTGGTGTAGTTTCATCCATTTACTGCTTGCAAACATTAAGTCACAAATCAAATTTTTTAAAACCTTTTTTTTTTTTTTTAAATTATTTGGCACTTTTAATTTTTTCACTCATTCTGTATCTTCCAAATGTCAATGTCTAGGATGTACTGAAAAAATGTTTTTTTCTTCCCCACCAGCTGAAGTTTGCCAAGGAGAGTGAACAGTGGGAAGGTAAATACCCAGCCTCAGCAGATCGACCTTCACTCGGGTTACTGGCTCATACTGTTGCAGATGTCAGTCAAGGCCTTTGTCCTTCCCCCATCAATCACCTCGGGGTTATACAGAAAACACTGCTGAACCAAAGCATTTCCCAAATGGACTGTTTTACCTTCACGCCCCGCTTTCAACGTTATTCAAATAATGCTGTTACTCTGAGTTTCCGCTGTTCTCTCTGAATGTTTATATATTAAAACAAAACCTTTTGATCCAAATAATCATTTATTATTTTTCCATTTAAATGGCAACACACAAATGGGAACTCCTGACTTTGTGTAAATACCTATAAATTACGTGTTAAGTTACTGTGTAAATCAGTTTTCTGATTACTGAATGTTACAGATGTAACCTGAACAGACGTACGTAAAAGGCTTTACTTAGATAACCCCTTGTTAGCTTCCTTTTGACAATGGATAAAGTTGGTGAATATAGATGCCGTCAGACTTAAAGCAAATTTGGTGCTCAGTGTTTGCTTCTCTTTGTCTTGCATTTGTAGATTTATTACGAACATCCTTCAGACTACAGCCCACAGCAGACACCCATGTGAAAAGGGTCCTGACATACACTTTACGTAAGATCCAGAGCTATTTATACACTGAAACTGATATGCAACCCTTAACAACAGATGCCTCTCCCAGGCTTCGGATGCTGATGTCCCCATCTGCATGGTGTTCTGGGCTCATTCACTGGGGCTTTTGGGAGGCCCGTCTTTTAATGCTTTGAGACTGCTGACTGCCTTTGGGCTGTTGTTCATACTGAGCAAAATGTGACTTCAGGACAGGAGTGTACCCCCCTGTCTTGGGGTAGTAATCTCTGCTCTGAGTATATGTGATCCGCAGATCTGTGGTATAGCAGAATGGCATGGTCTCCCTGCCATCAAGCCCACCAAAGTAACCACTTTCACAGTTTCACAGTGACAAGAAATACTAAGGTATTTTTCAGGTATCTCTTGTGACTAATTTTTCTATAAAATTGATACTTCTGGCCAAAGCTTCACACTGGATTTTATTTAGTGCTATAAGTAATTAGGTCAGTTTGTTTCTAAATGTTGTTTCATGCTGAACCTTGTTTTTGCAACACAAGAGAATAAAGCGTAGACAACAATTTCAGCCATAGTTATTGTTAATTAAAGGCTAATACTTCCAGTATTTCTAGCAATACTATCATTTATCTTGAGAACGTGTCCATCTTTCATAGGCCCACTAAACGGCACTTTCATTCACTTTATCTTCTGACAAGAAACAGCATTTTGTTTGTATGCCAAATTCAAATCCAGTGAAATTGCTGTGATTCTTACCTTTGATGATAACTATTTCATGGAAACTGTCTCATGTACGTTACATAATAAAAAAAATATATACAATATTTGTGTCATTGATTGATTTTGTTGTTTTTCCATAATATTTATAATCCAGAAACCAAAGTGTACTGTGTGGTTATGTTTCCACTGTTCAGACTATGTGTTCTTTGTGAAAAATGAAAAAAGGACAGTATTTAGCATTTATTGGCATGCAGCCCCTCCCTGCCACAGCTGATAAACTGAGATATTGGGCAGCTGTTTGACCATCGGTAACAACCACCGCCTGGGAGCAGACCCAGAGTCACAGGGCAGAAACTGAGGAGGGTGATTAAGTTTAACAGCCCTTCATGTCCCTAGCCAGCTCGCTGGAGGTGATGGAAAGTTTCTTGGCCTAATTTTGGCAACAGGGATGACATGAACCAATCGGCTGCTCTGCTGTGACACTGATCCTTACGTCGTACTTTCACTCCCTTATAAATCAACACCTGACAAGCAAGGTCTGAAGCTCACAGGCCACAAGGTTTGTATGTACGTTTTGTCATCTAGAAACATATAGCATAGTCTGTGCTCTGCTTCAAATTGTGAAGGGTCTCAGATTTATTGGAAAAATCATACTTGGTGATGGCTTCTGCCAAACTTGCAGAACTCCAAGGCTTTTTAAATGAACTCTTCATGCAATTTCAGATGATAATCATGTTTCTTGAACATATTTACAACCTACGTGAGCACACCATATTCTTGTGTTCCTTCAGCATACTGTGAAACAGAGCTGTGCGAACACACACATGAAGCCAAGTTAAGAGACTGCATAACCTCATCGATTCAGCTACAACCACTGAATAATCACAAGCTTTCACTAGAACAAAAGGGAATGCCTGTCCTTTGGCTCATTGCCCACTAGGACAAAGTAATCCAAGTTAAGTATGGAATGAGGTCTTGTCCTTCCTGAACACTGGATAACAGAATACACAGCAACGTGCCTGTTCCATACAGTATCACTTCAGTGGTACCCATATGAAAAGGCCATCACATATTGTTCCACCAAGTGCTACCACTCCTCACAGTTACAACAGCCTACAAATAAAATAATCAGTACTAGTTACCACATATAGTAACTCCATATTGCAGTCCTTCTTATGCAACCAACAATTCAAAAATGCAGACCATTGCATTGCTCATGAACCTGCTAGGAAGATCACACCATTGACCTCCTTCTGTTTTCTGTCATTTACCATTATTGCTTGATAATTACCACCTTTTCACTGTCCCTTCCAGTGAAGACCCACCCTCACGAGTGTCCAGCAATCGCAGATGTGACGGCTTTAGTCGGACACTTGAGCACACCCTTTTATGGCCCTGATAGGTAAGACACTTGGGATGCCATCGCTGATTCAAGTTCTAAAGAGGAAAAGGTACTAACACGCTGCCAATGTAACTACATTCTACAGAGTTATCTGAGAAATCACTCTTTGTCAATGACTATTGTTATATTTGCAGATCCAGGCTGCTCGTGCAGCCACGCGGCTCGATCTCTGAAGCTACACAGAAGTAGCTACAAAGAACTTACCACAAGGTCTTTACTTCAGATGACAGACTCACGTTGGGCTGAATACCTTCCAAAATAAAACGAAAATACTGACTGAACATGCACAGCTGAGCACAGAAAATGAAACAAGTAAAACTAATTTTAGCCTTCACAAACAGTTTAACTAAATAAAATGTTTATCCGTGTTCATTTCATTAAAGTGATTTCCATGTAAATGACAGTGAGTATATTTATGCCCACATAAAAACTACACTTAGAGTTTCTCTGCAGTCGGGTTAAAACCCAATCTAGGGACTAACCCCAGCACGTGTTTCAGAGATACATGGTGTCAACACCTTCAGCTCATCACCGCAAGTCGGCGAAAGCAGAAAATTTGGTTTTACCTGCGTGAGTGCTGGTATAGGGGCTACTGGCTGCTGCCTGCGAGTCCCAGCCTGGAGTATCAGAACGGGCGACTCATCCCGTGCTCAACTACACCCGTCCACACATGGAAGGCATCGTCTCCATGACGCTCCAAAAATAAAACGGGAGTGCTGCACTCAGGACATGTTACACTGAGATGGTGTGCAGCACAGCGTTACACAGGTAGTGGCAGTATGGAGCACCTTAGACATCAGCCCCCTTTCAGTCATGCAGATGCAGTGCAGCACCCCCTACAGGTAAATATGGGCCTGTCCACTTCTTTTTTACAGTTCCAACTGCATTGTTTATTTACAGGGTGCTAATATTGCCAGTGTCTGAGAAGAAGCCCCGCCCCTTTATGAAACCCGTTTTAGTGGATGTGTCTAGTAAGTGACAGGATTTTCTGCATGATTTAATTTTGCATAGACTTAAACTGCCATAATAAAGTGATACTCATATTAATTGAGTTTAAAAATACAGAGGATGTCATGCACTAATAAAAGACATTGTTCATTCAATTAATGTCAGTTATTCCTGTAAATTCTGGTCTGCTTCACGTTTTACTATTTTACAATGACTGTTCTTATTCTTAACATACATGTATATAATGGACTTACATATCCGGTTATCCATAAGATCAAAGTACATTGAGTACCATTGAGTAGGATTAAAAAAAAAAAACACTTGTTTGTCCTTCATCAGCTGAGCTATGGAGCGGCAGTCTAAAGTTCCAATTTGAAAAGGAGATTCAAAGGGCAAATGTCTAAATGCCAGGATCCTCTTTGCCCATTCCGTTGACTGTCTTTTCCACTGGCAGGCTGTTAGCTAATTTTGCTTGCATAGTGTGATGGCAAAAATAGCAACAAGGCGCCTTGGCATCTCCCCTCCAAACTCATGCCCCCCCCTGCGAATCACCTGTCCATCTCCTTATTCAGCACCAGGGCCAAGACAACATTGGCCGTTGACACTGAGGCAGCCTAAGCCAATGGTGACCTGTGCCATATGAGTTGCAACTATAACAGGGGGCTTCATCAGCCAAGCAGGTTTGCAGAGCCTTACAGCTGATCTTGGCCAATTGCAAGCTCTTCTCTTTCAGTTCTCCTGAGGTACGTTACAGAGGCAGAATGCCTGTGTGACACGGTTGTGCTACAGGAGACCAGTGTCCCTGTATCCCAGCTGTATCCAAATTATGTGCTCATATAAACACCTTTGAAATCTCACATGGTAGAGGCTGATTAAGGCTATGACATCACTGTGCATCCACATCCACCTGGGTGATGGATAATGTAGTCTTTAACTAAATCTTTTTGAAGACATAAGGTATGGGATTCAAGTCCTGCAGGAGATATGTAATACCCTTAAAAAGAATACTTAGTACACATTACTATGTAAAACTAATAACCTGGGCCGACTCTGTTTGCACTAGAGTACAAAGAAAACTCAACTTGATCATGTATAACTGTGTGACAATGCATTTCCTTTGATTGATTACAATTAGCTCATTCACCCTGATATTTGAATAAATCGTTCACTTACAGCTAAGTGAATGTTCCTCTCCTTATCAAACGAGGACAAACATTAAATAAATAATCAATTTTATGTTCAGATTGCATAGTGCGTGCTTGCATATGTGTGTATGTATCAGGAGTGTTTAAAATTATAAATTCTGTGTGATGCTTCTGGCAAAGAGGTAGTGAAAAACTAGGGAAGCTATTGTTACTATCTTTAGTTACATCTTAGACCTCATACTGCTGGTGTTAGTTATGCATCTCACTGAGCTTTAAGCGTGGTATTTACAGATGGCTCCTTCAAACGCCCTCCTATTCTATAAAGCTGTACTGATATCTGGCCTGACAATGAAGGCTTAGCAAGAAGTCAGCTGACAATGCATTTACAATGTGGCAACAACAGAAGGAGGAATGCAGCGGGACAATAAGCCCTGCTCCTGTGGTTTACTGACCGTGTGTCTCATTAACACCTGCGTGTAGAAGGGTCAGACCTACTCAACTAGATGCTATTTTCCAAAGACACACAGGACCACCTGGTTGGCTTATCACTATGGGAACTGGGCACTTCTTAATGTGGTAAAATTCTTTAAATGGAGAAACACGGCTGTTGTTATGAGCTGACTTTGACGTTGCCTGATCCAGTCCTACAATGGGCCTATTGTAATTTTCTTGAACTATTTCCTTTTATTGCTATCCTAATTAAACAAACAGCTCAATCATCTCATAAACCATTTAAAACCTAATCAACATAATGCAAATTTCTCTTTACCCAAAACCTAGACTGTATCTACAAATCAGATTTTTGTTTTTTGTTCGTTGATGTCAAAGTCAGGTGTAGGAAGGTGGATGAACAAGTAAAAGAAACAAATCACAAGACAGGTACACTGACATGATATTTATCCTTCTTTGTAAGGCATGGCCAGATGCTGAGGAATAGTGGGGGGGGGGGTTGAATTCAAGCCCAAGAGTAGAAAACTGAGCTGGGAGTGAGAAATAGGACACTCCACTAATTCCAAGAGATGTCTGCAGCTGTCTGAGATGGTAAACCAAGGAAGGGAAAGCTGCCTATCACAGAGGTCACACTTATAAGACAATGCTTCACATCCGCTGAATAGGGTTTACTGTGTTATTGTGTAGGCCGATCCATCTAACACAGGGTTAAATTGTGCCAGTCTGTATTTAAACACTTTGTTGCGCTGTCGGAATCTCAAGCCTCAGAACCACTTTTCAGAAATGTTACTCAGATTCAGGGTCATGCAGCCTTATGTCAGATGTTTGCTTCATATGAAAATATGAAAAAGTAGCATGTTTGCATGAATTTAAGGAGATGTTATTTGTCGTCACCTGTGTGACCTTTACAGCGTTATTGGCTTTCAGTTGACTTTTCACATGTAAAATTAAAACAGTACAAAAATGGGGCTCACATTAAAAATCTCTAACACTCAGAAATAACTGTCACTTTATATTTACTTTTGTCTTGAAATTCACATTATCAAGTTAAAAACAGTTACTTAATCTTACTATTATGGTTTTGACAGTTGACGATGTACAGGTGGTAAAGCTGACTATCCCAAACGGACTGTACATTGTAGGAACTGTAATCTCTCAAAATAATATCACTCGTATTCTAAAACTCATAACCATGTTGATCTTATCTTCGTTTTTGTTTGTAGCTTTTCATGTAACTGTCGCTTAAAGAGGATTAGCCTATCAGGGGTCAGCTTTGGAAAAAAGTAGGAGGAGCTTTCTGCCGAAGGTACATCCAGCTACAAATGCAAGTGTAGGAAACACCACTAAGCTTCTCTTGGGTGTAAAAGGGGAGGATCTTCATGTTCAGTGATGCTCTCAGCTATAAATACATAGTGTGGGGAACATCTCAGTGCTATCTTACTCAAACATCTTCTTTCCTCCACTTCTCCATCAAGGTGCAAAGTCCACTGTCACCATGTCTGACACTGAAGAATAGTAAGTAGTACAGTTTTTGCCCATTTGTATTATTTATACTTTATTTTTTTTTGTTTGCAAAGAAAACTGGAGGAAATATCAGACATTAACTCAGTTTTATGTGTAAAAAATTTTTATGAACATTTTTAAAGTATCAAAATTCTACAACGCTATAACAATATTACATGCATACATATATGCATGTCAGTACATGTGAAATGATTTAATTTATTTTCAGATGAAATATTGGTTTTGAGGATTTTATAAAAGCAGAAAAAATATTACATAAGACTTACCATTACCCGTTGATGTGCTGGTGCCATTCAGCTGGCACTCATTCTTTTTCTTTTTCTTGAATTTTCAGTGATCAAGTTGAGGGTAAGTGACGTTTTTTTCAATGTTAATGTAAACCCATGTCTGTAAATGGACCGAAAGCAACACGGCTTATTCAGATCAAAGTCATTATTGTATCTGCTGGTACATTAATTAGTAACATTTTCTTAATTTATATGATTACCCACACTATTATCATATATTACAGTCAGGTGACACAATAATATCATCCTTCCTGTTCAATAAATCCAACCTCCGTTTTGCAGATTACAGAATACATAAACAGCAATTAAAATGTCTAACAAGTCAAACGTTTACACCACCTTACAAAATGAAATGCCTTCTGCTAAACTCGTTTTGGTTCAGTAACTGACCTTTTGATTTCCACAGATTAAAGGTACAAAAATAAAATGTTTAAAGAGGTTTGGTAATGAATCAATGATCTTTGACCTGTTCACATAAGAAATAGAAACTGTTCTATTAAGAAACTGTAATCCTGAGTATTTTTCATAGTGTGTATCCTTAACCATGTAGGAGGAATGAAACATGGAGTGTCAGGTAGAAGCTGTCTGGCTCCTCTTCTTACGTTCTTACTTTGTTAAATGGTGCCTGACAGTTCATCTTTGGTATGTCATGTCAGCAGTGAGTTGACGTACTGGACACAGCCTGGATGCAGCTGTGAGCAGACCGCTCCTGGGGTAATAAAACCCAGTCTGTAAAAGAACAGTTTTAATGGTCTTGGTATGCCTCTTAGGAGAAAACTTGAGTGGCACTCATCTTGTCCTTCTGGGGACCTTTTCCTGCTGTGAAAATAGACCAAAATTAGCATCAGTCCATACTGGCAGTGGTAGCTAATCCTGCAGTTAAATGGAGTCATTAAGTCAGTGGAGCTGGGGGCAGGGCATTCCAAGTGTGGGTCTACTTGGTGGGAACACTCATTGGCCTGGAATGGTATAGGGCTATATTTTGTTGATGGCAAGACATTGACTGGAATTATTTCCTTGTGAATATTTCTTGTGATACTCTATATGTCCTTTAGGCAGAGTATTTTCACACAACTAATGCTATTGCTTTGAAGTGGCAACATATGCTTCAGCACATGAGCCAGTTCAGTGCAGTTCCACTGGCTGCCCAGGACTCTGTGTGGATGCTTTAAGACTTGCAACAGTATAGGTCATGGAAGTCCTAATTATACTATTTTATTGCTTTTTTCGGACAAAGAAGAATTCGAGGGGGAAGGTAAAATTATCAAATGAAAATACCCACACTTTACATTTTATCTTGTGAGATACTAATTTTGACCCTATGTTCACTCATCAGTTTTAATTGTCTGACAATGCTTGTGTGTCTCATTTGGTTACTGTCTCACCCCCGCATGGTGGAATATTACGCTTACCATTTATTCCCCTTTAATTCATGTGAATTTTCATCAAAACGTAGGTTTGATGTGTGAAGATCATGTTATTAATTGAGATACAGCACATGCACAACACAAGTTTTTAATGACTATAATGTAAGTAAGAGACACCTTACTACAAAGGTGCAAGTAAGGGACACTTTACTGCAAAGGTACAAGTAAGGGACACCTTACTACAAAGGTGCAAGTAAGGGATACCTTGCTACAAAGGTACAAGTAAGGGACACTTTACTACAAAGGTGCAAGTAAGGGACACTTTACTACAAAGGTGCAAGTAAAGGACACTTTACTACAAACGTGCAAGTAAAGGACACTTTACTACAAAGGTGCAAGTAAGGGACACTTTACTACAAAGGTGCAAGTAAAGGACACTTTACTACAAACGTGCAAGTAAAGGACACTTTACTACAAAGGTGCAAGTAAGGGACACCTTACTACAAAGGTGCAAGTAAGGGACACCTTACTACAAAGGTGCAAGTAAGGGACACTTTACTACAAAGGTGCAAGTAAGGGACACCTTACTACAAAGGTGCAAGTAAGGGACACCTTACTAGAAAGGTGTGGCCAAATCAGCAAACATGTCACATTAACATTAGCACTGTGGTTAGGACATTACGCATAGGGACAAAATGTCATACACAGTAAATATTCTGCCTTGTGCACCTCCTAAAATAATTTGATCATTTGTTGATACTATGCAGCGTACAACCCCCCACCCCCCCGCCACACTCCTACAGCGTAGCATGTAAATACAAATTAGAATAAAAACTGTGCTGGATGAACAGGACCAGCTGCTCCAGCTCTTAATTTAACCCCCAGCCTGACTCACCTGGCTTCACATGATGTCAACCCCCTTCAGCATACCAGCCTGCATGCTCATAACCACGCTGAGAGGCCCTGAGCCTGCATACTCATAACCACGCTGAGAGGCCCTGAGCCTGCATACTCATAACCACGCTGAGAGGCCCTGAGCCTGCATGCTCATAACCACGCTGAGAGGCCCTCAGCCTGCCTCTGCATGTCTGTGTCTCTGCTCTGCACCAACCAGCTTTTTATAAGGATGAAGGTGGGTAAAAGAGGTGGGGGCATAACAGGCTATGCAGTACACATGCTGAACATGTCAACAGCTCAAGGGCCATAGGAACAAGGGGGATAAAGGGGGAACCCCCAATATTAAAAATTTTGGTGTGTGTGTGTGTGTGTGTGTGTTTCAGATAAAACTCTCTGAATTAAAGGTGATTCCTAGATTAATGACTCAAAATTGTTAAAACACTTTACATTAATTAGGAAATAACAGTCTGACAGCACAGTATTTCCAGAAATCCGGTTTTCTGCATGTGGCATAGTTTCCATTGAGTGTTTAACAGCTAGGCCACTATTACTGTATGAAAGTGCACTACAGCATCCTGATTATAACTGTGTAAGTGCACTACAGCATCCCGATTATAACTGTGTGAAAGTGCACTACAGTATCACGATTATAACTGTGTGAAAGTGCACTACAGCATCACGATTATAACTGTGTGAAAGTGCACTACAGTATCACGATTATAACTGTGTGAAAGTGCACTACAGTATCACGATTATAACTGTGTGAAAGTGCACTACAGCATCACGATGCTCACTGCTTGCTGCCTTATAGCTTCTGCCAGCCTTGGGTAGATCGCACTAACTATTTACACCCAACAGTAGACCTGCTGAGCTTTAATGCTTCCTTTTTCCTGCACCACATAACCCCTGCCTACCCCCCCTCCCCGCTCCACACCTGCCTCCTTTCGCATGCCACATCCATAGACAAGGAAATAGTAGAAGTAGAAGTAGCCTCAGAAGTAGCTGATGAGCCAGAACCAGAACCAGAACCAGAACCAGATGTAGCTCCAGAACCAGAACCAGAACCAGAGGCAGTGGAAGAGGTGCATGAGGAAGCACATGAGGAAGGTATGTGGGATCCACACTCATTCGTCCTTCCAGGACTCTGCACTGCCTGTTGACATGTTCAAGTGCAGGTTTTATTTCTTCATCATGAGCAGGCTCCTAATTTAGTCCACCCTAACCTCTTCCTCAACTAAAAACCCTTGAACTGTAACAGAGACACCTCTTCATACGTGGACACTATGAAAAAGCCGTGTTACCTTAATAACACCTGTGTATCCAGGTGTTTCAGGTCCACTTTGACTTCTTAAACATGGACCTGATGCAGTTGGGTTCTCTGTGAAATCAACTAGTTGTTGTAGGTTCTTTGTCCCAGTGGTAGACTCCAGTACTACCTCCTCTTCTGCCTCATCCATTTACCACAGTGAACCTGGAAACTCTTTTGGATTTGTAAATTAGTCTCAGGTTTTCACTGGATACAAAGCTTGTTTAAAAAGCAGGAGATGTCGTAACAGCATCATTACTGTTACACATTCCAAGCCTGGATCCTAATCAGTGTTTTGCCCATGAAAGGACAAAAAACTATTTCCCACAATATGACTAATTATAAAACAGGTAACTTGTTCATGTAAAAGGATGATTTTTGGCCTTCTCCTAATAAAACAAAAGTATAAACTCTTCAGTGAAGCTGAACACCAGTGTCCTCGGCACATGGCTGTAGCTGAGTGGCGCCGATGTTTACCGGTGAAGCAGTGGTGACACAAGTACTGTTTTACTCCATGGTATGTGAGCACCCCGACCTGTGCCTGGAGAAATGCAGCACGTGCACATTGCTGAGCAAGTGCCACATAATCCGGAAACTAATTGTCTTTTTTGCCTTTCCTTTCATCACTTGCTGCATGCCAGAGGCCTATCAGGAGGAAGGCATCTCCACAAGTTTCTCATGATCTTAGCTAGTAGTCCAGGAACACTGTGTCGACAGCAATCCCCCCCTCCCCCAGTGGGACCAGTCCCATCAGAGGCTGGCTACGCTGCTGGTTTGAACATGTTCCTCCCAGTCAAATCTGTGTGCGATACATCACAGTACAAGGAGATCGTCTTTCTTCTCACCAAAAAATACAAATATTTCACTCATGTGGGCAGAAACTAGATACCTCATACCCCCACCACTCCAAAACCTGTCCAAGTGTCAAAGGAAAGACAAGACTAAAAACATAAGGGTGAAGGAATATGAAATGTTGACCTTTGCTTGCGTGTGGCTAACCTCCAAAGCTTTGCTTCGCTCCCTTACCCAAAAAACACCGAGGCAGCTGAGACAGGGAACCCAATGGTGCCATGCGAGTCCTGCGACACGACATCTATCGCTCTGCTGTTGAACTCTGTACAGCACATGTGGCAACCCAAACGACACTGAAACAAAATACAGACAAATCTCTACGCTGTCATACTTGTTGAACGAGTATGTTTGCGCTAATTTTTTGTTAAATTTACACCATCTTTTAAACAGATTTTGTATTAATATTCAGTTGGAAAATTTGTGTTTTGATTATTGCTGTGTTGTAGTTAATTTATGGACATAAAATATAGATGTTAATGACAACAAAAAGCACTTTGTTCCCATGTTCATGATTACATGTATGTAACGAATATGCATAAAAACAAATGTTGAGATTTTTTGAGACTTAACATTGTGTGTAAATTAACAAGTTTTAATGAAAACTAAGATTCCAGTGAAACATATATTGTGATAACATATTTAACTTAAGATTTTAAGTATTACTTGTATACAAATAAATTGTTCTGATAACAACATAACTTCATCTCAGCTTGGACTGCAGACTCAACACCTAATGTTTCTTCATGTCTGATCAGTGCGTGAACTCATAAGGCTGCACATGTTCTTAATCCATTCTTGATTTTATTTTGCCCCACAGAAGAAAAGCCAAAGTACAAGTAAGTCTCTTCGCAACAACTATTTAAACAAACCAGCAGAATGCCAAGGGATGCATGGAAAAATACTGCCATGTAGGAAAGATGCAGCACATTCTACCTATGGCCAAGCTCGTTGTGTGGACCTTCTGAAAGGCCTGCATATTTTTAAAATCAGCTTTTTTAAGTGCAGGAATTAAAGTGTAATCAAGTGACTGACCTCGTTTAATGGCCTCCCCATAGACCCAGTGTGCCTAAGATACCTGACGGGGAGAAAGTGGACTTTGATGTAAGTAGCTTTATGTTTCTTAACATTTACAATTCTTCTTAGAGTGCTGCACAGTGTTACCCACGGCAACCCAAGAGCCACTGTGTGAGATATGTCTGACCTCATGTGACCCATGTCGCCCTTCCACCTTTTGGACTGCAGGACATTCAGAAGAAACGTCAGAACAAGGACCTTGTTGAGCTGCAGGCCCTGATCGAGGCTCATTTTGAGCACAGGAAAAAAGAGGAGGAGGAACTTATTGCTCTTAAAGATAGAATTGTAAGTACTTTCTGACATTTTCTTCTGTATTTGCTTTATTTGTTTTTTGAGCTGATGACTCCCCCTGGTGGCCACAAAATGCAGCATTACTCAGCTTACACAGCATGATTGCTTTGCACCCTGCAGGAGAAACGCAGATCTGAAAGGGATGAGCAGCAGAGGATCCGGACTGAGCAGCAGAGAGAGCGCGAGACGAGACGTGAGGTAGGCCCGGGGCCCTGCCAGGCAGGGTGCACCTGGTCAAACTCCTCACTAAGAGGTGTCCCTTTTGCTTGCCTTGCATCCCTCACAGGAGGAGAGGCTGAAGAGAGAGGAGGCAGAAGCCAAGAGGAAAGCTGATGATGAAGCCAAGAAGAAGTTAGTCCTGTCAAGCATGGGAGCCAACTACAGCAGCTATTTGCAGAAGGTGATGATATGTTGTTCTGCAAACAGTGTCTTAGTGGCCTGGTGGCTCAATGGGTAAAATGTCAGGCTGGGATGCGGAAGTCTCCTAGCTCAAATTCCAGCCCAGGTGTGTCCTTGAGCAAGACACCAAGCACTAGCTCCCTGGGTGCCATACGTGGCTGCCCACCGCTCCCCCAGGGGGATATGGGCTAAATGCAGAAGGCCAATTCCTTGTATGTGACAAAATACTGTGCCATAAGCCTGGTTCCTTTTTTCCTTACAATAAAAGGATTTCCGAGTCAGCACTCATAAATTTTCTATCCGTTGTTTCTTCTGAAATGGACACTCCAAATATCACCAGAGCATCTGCTCCACTGTTGACTGCTAAGGATTTAATTGTCACAAATCTCAACACCATTTAGTTCACTAGACAGCCAGTGTTCCATGTGCTCAGTAGACACGGGCCACCTTACATTTTCATTTTCATTCAAACAGGCTGATCAGAAAAGAGGCAAGAAGCAGACAGAAAGAGAAAAGAAGAAGAAGATCCTGGCAGACAGACGCAAGCCTATCAATATCGACCATATGAACGAGGATAAACTGAGGTACGAGAACTTTAGCTCTCTACAGAGGGTCAAGAACTCGGGTGAGCCCAGTGAGTAACTGGCAACCTGAGGCTGAATCCCCCTAGAGGTGGATTCCATGAGAGCTTATCCAAGTACTGCATCCACTGTTCCAGGGAAAAGGTTAAGGAGCTGTGGGATTGGATGTACACTTTGGAGTCTGAGAAGTTTGACCACATTGAGAAACTGAAGAAGCAGAAGTATGAGGTGAGCTTCTCCTATCTGCAGAAAACTTCATGTTGAGAGGTTTCAGTTGACAATTTCCTGCATTACTCTACGATCTCTTAATGCTTCTTAAAAAACCCCGTAGGCTTCTACCTCCTTCTTTCCAGAACAATTCACCATTTCTAAGGTTGTAAAGAAGGCAGCTTGCTGAACATTTCCTTTAATGAAGAGTCAAGACTGATGCAACACCTGTTTCTAACAAGCTTCAAAAAGCACAGTCCATGGGATGTCTCTTATGGTAAACTAGAAAAAGCTACCCAAAGGACACATGATGTGTCGGGTCCATTGAAGTGTGACAGGCGTGTGAGGTTCTCAAGTACACTGGATGACCACATGACTAGGTCCTCCATACCAAGGAGGGGTAGGACTATCCATAAGGTGATCCTAGCACCTGAGATATGAACTCAGCTCTACTCTGATCCCCTCCAGGTTACAACACTGCGTAAGAGGGTGGAAGAACTGAGTAAATTGTAAGTAAGGCAGTATAAGTGCTAAAGCCACAGGGTTCTGCCCAGGGCGCATGGCCTGCCTGCACGGGACACACTAAGAGGACCTCAGCCATGGGACAACAGGTCAGCATCTGGGGAAAGGTCAAAAGTCACAAACTCAGGACACAACCTACAGGAAGAGCATTGCACACTCTTTATCACGCATTATATTCAGTGTAAGGTACTTTCTGACTGTGTCTGTCTGTATCACACTGAATGCAAAACAGCAGTCTGTGTGTACCTATATTCTCAGCACAGGAAAAAAACTTTTAACTCCTTTAGAACTTTCTAGTGCCCACCAAAGTACACCAGGCTCTAAGACCTGTTGTCCCTAGTGCTGGTTAAGGTCTTGAAAGAAAGTGCTCCCAAAGGTGAGTGCTTCTGGGTCAGCCAAATGGCTAAGTGGAGTATTTACCCTGAACTTTCTGTTCAGGAGCAACGCCACTCTGATGGTAGGAACAGTTTGTTTTTTTTCTTGTCATTGAGGAGGAGAAAAACCACGAACACACAACACACCTTACAAATAACTTTGGAGCATTCAGAGAAGTACATTTCGATTATACAACAAGACACAGCTGAGTTTGGTTCAGTTTTGGAGAACAGCTGTGGTTATATTAAAGCTCATATTACAATATTTATCTTGTCAACATGCAAAGTAAAGATCAACAGATCTGAGAGGTGTGTGATCTGCCCTGGATTTTTCCTTCCTCACTGATCAGACAGCAGCTGCCAGAAAAGTCACAGGCGAGAGCTGGGCGGGCGTAGGCCAGGTAACTCCCCCCACCCCTCCCCCACTCACCTTTTAAAGATGCATATATGTTGTTCACAGGTCATCTCGCTCAGAAACCGCATTGATGAACTGCAGAAGCAGTAAGTAGCATGTTCCCATCACTTGGCTTCAGTACTCAGGCAGCAGCAGGGCCACCTGGGCCACCTGGGCCATCTGGGATGTCCTGGGAGGGCCTTACTGCTTCCTGATAAAAATGCATTTGTCATCACCTTAATACTGGAAGGCTGTAAAATGAACCTAACTCATACAGACATTTGTCAAAGGCATGCCTCTTGACCAGACAGCAATCAAGCTCAGTAGAATCTTTAGAAATGTCCTAAAAATTTCACTAGTCATGGAAACTGTTGCCAAACTCTTTTTGGCTTCACAATCAATCTGTAATTCCCATGTATTACACTGAGAATGCAGCCAGTATTCACTGATGAATACAGCAGAAGTTTTTAATTTTAAACATGATGCATTTTTCTAAGTATATCATCCATCATCTTAACTGCTTATTCCTGGTGAGGGTCGCAGGGAAACCTGGAGCCCATCCCAGAGCACAGGGCAGGGGACACCCA
>JABJVR010002157.1:0-15226 GCA_025773905.1 Chitala chitala
GGAAGACGTGTACAAGGCAGCGAAAGCTGCCGTGAACTATAGCCGAGGCTAACTTGGATAACTTAGCTCGTGCTAGAATGCCACCTCTTTTCCCTCGATGATGCCGCCTTTTCCTTCAAGTGAACGCTTGAATACTGGAATTGTATATGTAGCAGAAAAAATAAGCCTTATAAACTGAGTTCTGATGGTACAACAAAAATGGAAAGACACACACATACCTGGTGGTTTATTACATCTTGTTGCTTCATAGCTTACTGGAAATGTAAGATCAAACCTGTTTAACTGGTGGTGACACTTAAGCCATAGAACACTTATGTGTAGTGGGAGGACTGGAACAGCATCAGGCTGTACATGATATAAAGGCTAAAGGACTCCAGCTTCATTAGTCAGTGCCAAATAGCTCTTTATATGCCAAAGCAACCTTTGATTTTGCCATTCAAAACCTTTGTGGTGTCCTTATCATGAACATGGCTGATCTCACTATGAAGGGTGCAGCTTTTCCGTTGTCCCATAGCAATTTCCACTGTGAACTTCACATTTAATTTTAAACAAACTTTTATTTATTACTTTAGTATCTTAGTAAGAAAACAAAGTAAATAAAATGAAAATATTGTCCATGAATGGTTATGTTTTAAATTAAAGTTTCGCTTTTGTTTATTCCACCAAACCAAAACTTGTAGAATTTAAGTCAATAAATAAACTTAAGTAAACATCAACAAGATGCAGTTTAGCTTCATGCCAGGCAAAGTGGCCCCCTGACACTGTTTTCATATCTAGGTAAGTGTAGGGGAAAATATGTACAAAAAGGTTCTTGGCATTTGTAGAACTCTAGAAGGCATTCGACAAAATCCCTCAAGAAGTGAATGAGATGCTTAGGAAAAGAGGAGTGGTTAGTATCCATGGTTATGTTTACGCACGAGGGAGTGGAAACTGTGGTATACAAAATACATGGATATAGTGCAGGTTTTGTGTTGAAGTTCAGTCCTGAATCTTTTGTTGTTTACTGTTGTGATGGAGGCAATAACAAGGCAAGGTACAAGGCAATAACAAGGTCTACCCACAGAACTCTTATATGCTGATGACTTAGTCCTGATGGCAGGGATGACATTCATAGGTAGCAGGTTATGATGGGTGAAATGGGGTTTAAAATGAATGTGGAGAAAACCAAGCAATACATGCCCACCTCTGACTTCCAACAACACTGGGAAACTTGCCATTGGTGAGTGGGTGGAGCTTGAACCCATTAACAAGTTCTGTTATGTTAATAAAATTATGATTTCAGAAGTTAGAATGAACCTAAAGGTCATGTCTACAATAAGGTGTTGGCTGAAAATGGTTTAGGGTCTACTGTACGTCCACTACTCATAATCAAAAGCAACATCTCCGAAAACGATAGCAAGACTGTACTTAGCTCACTGGCGGAGGGTATTAACATCCGGGGTAAAACATGGTAAACACTGTGGTGATAATAATGACAAATTTACACAACTGTTTCTAAATAAGAGCACAAAAAATAACACAAATAACATATAACATATGCAAGATGAAACACCACAGTGCAAAATGAAAGCCATACACAAGCAACATCCAGAAATGCAGAAGACTTGCCTGGGCCCGAGTCCATCTGAGATGGACTGAGGTGAACTGGAAAAGTGTGCTGGGGTCTAATGAGTCCACATTTAAGGTCTGTTTTGGAAATATTGGCTGTTCTGTCATCAGAGCGAAAGACGAAAAGGACCACCTTGATTTTTATCAAAGAGAGGTTCAAAAGCCAGCATCTGTGATGGTGTGGGGGTGTGTTAGAGGCCATGGCATGGGTAACTTACACATATGTGAGGGCACCATTAATGCTGAGAGGTACATACAGATTTTGGAACAACATATGCTGCCATCCAGGTTACGTCTCTTTTAGGGACGTCCCTGTTTACTCCAGCAGGACAATGCCAAGCTGCATTCTGCACGCATTACAAAAGTGTGGCTTTGTGGTAAAAAAGAGCAGGTACTTAACTGGCCTCCCTGCAGTCCAGACCTGTCTCTCATTGAAAATCTGTGACATATTATGAAGCACAACATATGCCAGACAAGACCTAGGGCTGTTGAGCACCTTGAAACATACATAAAGCAAGAATGATAAAACTTTCCACTTTAAAAATTCAACAGTTGTTGTCTTCTGTTCCTACATGCTTACTGAGTGTTGTTAAAAGGTAATGTTAAGAGGTGATGTAACACAGAGGTGAACATGCCCATGTCCCAACTTTTTGAAACATGTTGTAGCCCTCAAATTCATATTAATCATTTACAAAATGCAGTACAGTTGATCAGTTTCACCTTTAAATATGTTGTCTCTGTGCTGTATTCTACTGAATATATTTCATGAAGGATTTGTAAATCATTGCATTTTGTTTTTATTTATATTTTACAAAATTTCCCAACTTTTTTGTAATTGGGGTTGTATATCGTGGAAGAATTATTTACACAAAGGAGCTATAATTTCTAAAATTCAAGTAGTAATTTCAATTCCATTGATTTAAAAGAGTTATCATAGTTCAATCTGGACTAAACGTTTACTCTTTTCAAATGTGTTTTGTCTGTTTCCTGAAGAAGACATCTAACATGTCTATGTGCTGGTTGTGTTGTTGAATCATACTTGTCATGCCAGTTCCTTTGTATCTGAGAAGTACTCTACAACCTTCCCCATAAACTAGGAATTTTGTGAAGAACATCATTCATCACCAAGACCACGTCTTCAAGAATTAAGTATTAGTTCTGCTGTGACCATATCTGGCACTCTTGAAGCAACGACTCTCCTTTGTCCTTCAGTACTCGTACACATTTGACATATACTGAACTGGTCTCCATGCTCATCTTGAATCCAGGTCTTCTGTAGTGAATAATCCAGATGATAACAAGTGCTTTGGTGTTCATTCCTCCAAGTCATTAGGAGCTGCACATGCTGTGGATTCTGTCTGCACAGCACTGCACTCTCTAAAGTTTTTTTTTTTTTACATTGAGAGTCTGTTCTCTCAAAATAGAATTGAGCAGTTTTATAAAAGATCTAATTCCTTCCCAGTACCTATTATGATAAAATCTAGTAGGAGAACTAAACTTCCAAAACCCTTAATGCTGTACAATTGATTCTGGTGTAATTCCATTCTATTACAACTCCTCTTAATTCTCATTCCACTTCAGTGAAATTCATCCCTTTGTCTGAAAAGAACTTCATCTGAACTCTTCTGGCAGTAGGTCTACACAGACCATTCACACAACAAGTAAAGATGAAGCAACTTCAATGTGCACTGCACAAACCTGCCAAGCATGTAAACATTATTTTGTTTATCTGAGAGAATCTTTCTTTTTGGCACTCAGTATCCTGTAGCTTTTTGTGACTCTGTTACAGAATGAAACCAGTAACGTGATGTTCCTTTTACAAGGACAGTAAGTGTGTTTTGCTTGGATTCCAACCTTCTGAAGCTTGGATGTCTTCAAACTATCTGAAATGAAAGTAAAACAAAACTGAGATTATGATTTTTGGGCAAACCAACTTCCTAGGCCCTTGCAGTAGTGACTTTGCTGTATTAGCACCCTTCTGTAAACCTTATGTAAAAAATTTAGGGGTGATATTTGACAACGATCTTAAATTAGACAAACTGATACATTTGGTTGTTAAATCTTGTTTCTTCCAGTTGTGAGTTTTAACTAAGGTTAAGCCCTCCTTGTCCTTTGCAAATTTGGGAAAGTTATCCATACCTTCATTTCTTCTCATCTTGATTATTGTTATTCTTTGTATGCAGGAATCAGTAAATCTTTACATTCCCATCTACAGTGTGTCTAAAATGCTGTGGTTACACGTTTGACAGGCACTGGCAAACACGACCACATGTCCCCAATCCTAAAATATCTCCACTGGCTGCCAGTTCATCTTATGATTGATTTTATGATTTTGGTGCTTGTTTTTAACTCACTTCATGGCTTGGTGCCGTTGTACATATCAGAGCTTTTACATTCTCACACTCCCTCCAGGACACTTAGATCATCTGACCAGATGCTCTTATCTGTTCCCAAGTCTACACTGAAGCTCAAAGGAGATCATGCCATTGTGCTTTTTGCACCAAAACTGTGGAACAGTTTACCCCTGAATATCAGGGCTGCTTCAACACTGGAAATGTTTAAGTCCAGACTTAAAACCTGCCATGCCCCCTTGTTAACAGATGCCAGCCCTGCCTGATTTTTGAGAGTAAGACACTCTGCTCCCCACTAACCCTCACAAAATATTGCACGTAATGTGGAATTACAAATAGTGCCTCCATTACTTGTCTACAGTTCTTTTTCCTTTTTGGTTCCCGACCTGTTCCCGTTGGCCCACCGACCCCTTCGACCTTCCTAACCCAGTCTGTTTTCCGGCTTGATCCATCTAGCTTTTTAACCTGAGCCTCCTTCCAAGACTTTGTTCTATGCCTGCTGATTCTATGCCAGACTTGTGTTTCAAAATAAAAGTCGACACTCTGCACAAGAGGTTCTGACTCTGTACATCTATCCAAGATTGTTACATTTTTAAAAAGCCGCTGACTTTTACTTTTTGTTGAGCTATTTTATTCAGTTTTGATTTATTTTATTTACTCCTTTATATGTTTATAGTTTTTATATTCTTAAATTACTTTTTAATTTCTTAAATATGCTTCAAATACACTTCACCTGTGTGTTGAATTCCTCTGACATAGACTCAGTGGAGCAGCTATAACCAGCTCCAAGGAGTCCATTTTGCAAGATGGGATTGACCTTGAGAATGCTGTTATTCCAGTTCATATACTTCACTTTAAGCAGATTGGAGAGTTCCTCTGAGAATATCACTTTCTGAAAGTAGCAGTTGGTTTTTAATTATGCCTTTGTCAGCCCTTCCACAAAGAGGTGACTGCTCTGGAAAGACTCAGTAGCATCTCCAAATATTACACCACTTGACATTTCAGTGTTGAGCAACATGAATAATAATAAAACAATTTGTTGGTGAAAATTCTCAATTGTCCATATGAGGTTCCCTGGAAGTTCAGTGTTCAGACCTCTACACTGGAGAAACCAGGCAACCTTTACACAAAAGGATGTCCCAGCACACGAGACAAAAGACCACAGGAGATGAATCAGCAATGTATCTTCATGTAAATGAAACAGGACACTCTTATGAAGACCATAATATACACATTTTGGATAGAGAAGACAGTAAGTTTGAGAGGGTGTGAAAGAATCAATTCACACGAAAATTGAAAATCTCTCTAGAAGCCTCAAACACAACCTATGTTTCATGCTGCTCTTACATCAGTGCCCAAGAAGATTAAGAGCACTTTACATGTACACCAGGTTAGCCACTCTTAACGACTCTCTCGCTGGACAAAGGGAGCAGATGTCCGGACATTTACATCCCTAAGACTCTGCCACTGTTTAACCAACGAGCCCATCCAAGTGAGTAAACCACCCTGGAGGATAAATATGGGGTCCCTGATCAATGTCAACTAAGGCTGAAGAAGCTACTTCGATGAGCAGTGAAACGTTCCTATAAAGAAGAAAGTCCAGTTCACATAATTCACACAACATCTGGACACACAGCGAAGGACAACAGGAGGGCAGAAACTGACTGAAGGGCACTGGGCAGGATTCAGAAAGGCTAAAAAGACAAGACACTGGTATGACAAACTGTAATTTATGCTCTGTCTAAGATTTTATTGGAGATAAATTTCTACAATGAGAAAAATGAATTTGAAATATCAGAGGTTCGTTTTAATTTTTTTTTTGGGTGTCAGCTGGTCGTACCACTGTTTTAAATTTGTGATACAGCCACAGAGGTTTGGCATGCAGGATAAGTTACCACATAAACAAAATCTGTTAAAAAGTGAGCTACTCTGTAAGCTGAAGGTGCCTTGGTGGCTAGGTGGCTCAATGGGTAGACCATCAGGCTGGGATGCAGAAGTCCCCCGGTTTGAATCCTGCCACCTGGTGTGTTCTTGAGCAAGACACCCTGCACTAACTCATTGTAACACGCATGTGAAATGTTGTAAGTTGCTTTGGATAAAAGCATCTGCTAAATGACTAATTTATATTTATAGCTAAAGAAACAAAGTTTAAAGCTAACTAACCCTGAACTGCTAGCTAACTCCTAAATCCTGCTGTGTGAGATAGGGTCCAGGTCTGCTTTTAACATGTAAGAAACCTTGGTCCTTAGACCCAGACTTGGTTCTGTAGAAACCTTTCCATCTTCTTCCCCCTGGATGATAATTGTGCTGGATTTTGTGTAGTACTGACATACTGTCATAACATCACATCAGACAAGGTCAGAATACCCATCACTGTATTTGCCACAGAGGTGTGGAATCTGATATGGTCTCAGCAAAGGCCAGCAAAGCCACAGAGCATGACCAGGCACTGGTGGGGCTGCCCAGGCATGCTGGAGCCAGGGCCGTAATGGCCCTGACAACGGACCGGGAGGTGAACAGATGCTGACAAAATAAAAAAATATATTTTGGAAGAATGCAGATGAGAAATGATTGTCAAATACCACAGGGAAATCATTTGTAATCCATCGCATCGTCTGTAGTTGGCAAGGTCTTTTTCATTAGGCTTCTGGAGAGGCCAAACCAGCAGCTAAACAGTACAGTGTTTTGTTCTGAGAAGAGGTTACTCAATACCTAGGTGTAACAGATATTACAATAAAAACATGGATTTGCAGTTTAAGTATTCCCTATAAACAATGTTAGTCATGAGAGCAGTTTCAGTTCATTAGGCAGATGTGTGGGATGCAGCCTGTTCTGATGGCAGGGTTGACATGAACATTTCAGCCTAATAAAAGGAAATGAGAATAAAATACACAGAACCATTAGAGTGAAGCAGATTTTTTTTTTGTTTGCAAACTAAAGCAATTTAATGGGCAGACAATCTACTTGATTTTGTCCCTTGCACAAAATAACAATTATTACATTGTGGGAGGCAGGCGAGAGAGGCGCGGTTAGTTAGGCGAGGAGTTAACAGAACAAAGAAGAATAACACAAGAGGTACAACTAACAAACAGTCCAAGGAGTAGACAAATAACATCTACCTGGGACACCATAGTAGGCACAACCAGAATTACACCAACCACTACACAACAACAACCAGAAGGGAACAGAGGGAAAACACAGACTTTATATAAAGAACTAATAAGACCAGAACAGGTGTAGATACTGATGCAATTGGGAGTCAAACAAAAACAAGGAACCTAGAAACACAAGAAACTAGACAAGACGAGGAACATAAATATCAAAGAAACTAGACAGGGGACCCCTAGTGGACAAAACCAGGAAGTACAGGCACAGGGCATGATGATGATGATGATGATGATTATTATTATTATTATTATTATTATTATTATTATTATTATTATTATTATTATTATTAATCCCAAAGGGAAATTACATCTCTTTGTTTAACCTGACTCATAATGTACACCCACCCCTAGTAAATTTGCTTCACTAAAATTACAAGCACTTTATAATGGCTTCTATGTTCAGAAAAGTGTAGTTAATATAAGGAAATGTATTATGCATTTAGTAATCCATGTATTCTTTAAATTGATAATTTCATTGCATTGTTTTTGCACATGACAATAAAATATGGTTCTAAATCTGTAATGCATATTTTTAAGCACCTGCTTCATTAAAAAGATCTCCCAGGCTGACTTGAATTAGACAGTGACATACTATTTTCAAGCAGGTATTTTTTGTTGGCCTGTGGTACGGTTTATCTGAGCTGATAAGATAGGAGACGATGCAGACACAAAGCACATGGAGATATTATAGTCGAACACTGATGTGCAACTAGATTTCAGGATCAAGATCTCAAGTGGGGTCCTGCCTCGTAGTGCTTTATGGTGAATGCTGGATTTTGCTGGAGCTCCATCTATATGTAGCAGCTGAATGGCTTTTGGGCATCTGGTGTGGGGGGGTGATCACTGGCAGCGTAATTACAAAGTAGCAAATACAACATAATCTCTTCAGCATTGCTGTATCCCATTGCTGGGGTGGGTCAATGATATGGCCCCCTGCCCCTTTGCAGAAATAGAGTTCAACTGCAACTGGCAGCACAGAATCCCCTGAGATCAATTCAAAAGCTGTCCAACTCACAGCCATTCCCATCATGCACCTGGAGCTTTGGGGATTTTTGTCTGTACAGAGGGAAGCTGACAGACAGGATTGTGAAAAGTGAGACATGAGTTAAATTCTGTAGCACAAAGAGATAGCAGACTTGCAACATTTGACAGAAGCGTATGTAACGTAGGCAAAAAATCAAAAAATGATAGACCCGAATGATAAATGTGAACAACTTTTGAGGACACAATGACTGAATCATGCTTACAGGAATTGGATAAAGGCTGTGAGGAGCAGAAGCCTTCTCAGATAACGTTCAAGTGTTGATATGCTACTAAAAATGTTCTTTCAGGAATAATAATCTTAAAGGTCCTGAAAAACATAATGAATAGAATGTAGTTGCTGACTTGAACAAACCCAGAAATATCTGTGCTTCTGCATTTAAAAGCTTTCATCTTGATAGCTGCTTCAATCAAACACTTTTAAGCTGAGTTAGAAAAAACCTGTCCAAAGTCCGCAGGGACTAGAGTTTCTTATTGCCATCCACAAACTTCTCCAATGAGAATTCATCTCAGCTGAGACACTGCCAAGAAAAACTTTGCAGCATATTCTGTCCTCTTGAGAGATTGCATGGCTCTGTTGGATGAAGGATAACCAAGCTTTTTGTATTTGGAATGAGTCTTTACAATACAGCACAGTTTGGCTTTCAAGAGCCTCGCAAGGCAGTCTACGTAAAACTGACAATCGTTTCCTGCAGTAGACACCATGTACTCCATATTCCAAGGTCTGAAAAAAGTGTTTTGTTATTCAGCAGTTGTATATTATAGGTAATTCACTATTAATTTCTATCAATTCCAGTGAGTCAGCATTTTGAGTCCACTCAAAGCCATGATGTTTGTCTTGGTTGACAGAAGGCAGTCACAGTTTCTTGACCAGAACTGCCTGTGCCTTTGTCATTAAGTGAAAACAAATTAAAGTGCTGATTACTCATTAATTCAGCATTTCAGACAATGTGTAAAATATGGAACTGGGCCATAGCTGACAACGTGTCATTCCACTGAATCGTTTTTTTTATTCTGCCATTGCAGTTCTAGTATGGAGGCATCACTGTTGTGAAACAAGCTTTAGTAAAAACATGCCCACCTGAGAGGTATCAGTGCTTTCTGCCTCTCTGGTTCTGACCTCATTTAGGCTCTTCTTTCCAAAGGTCCAAAGTACAAGTCTGTAAAACAGTGAACTGATCTCTCCTGAGACCATGGACACGTTTTTTCCAACTTCTATGGCTATGTGGGCAGAGTCAGGACTTTTCTATTTCACAGAGTAAAATAGATGGTATTCATGTGAGCAGCCACAGTAACTGACCCCCCCCCCCCCGGCGTAAATCAGTTTACCAGCAGGGTAAATCACTTTTAGTCTGACTTTGTGATTAAAAAGAAAACCCCCCAATCAATCAATCCTTTGCAGCAGTTGTGTTATCTGTCCTGAGATGTTTGGCTGAGGTAGGGGCAGGGAAAGAGAGAGGGATGGAGTGAGCATTTGGAGTGACCTCAGGTTATTTATCAGCTGAATTGCACAGTTTTGTGCTGCAAACATATGGAACTTAAAATTTCTGCTTACATATTACAGTTATCACACAGAGACATGTGAAAAGGTCAAACATTATTTCAAGTTAGTATTGTTCAATTCTATTATTTTGATTGGAAACATTAAAGACAGGAAGTATTCACTGATTATTATTTTCAGAAAATAGTTGCATTTTAAACTTGGCTGAATGCAAGTTTTGTTTTGTGTGGGGAAATCATTAAATATGTTATGTTATTCATTAAAATTCAATTTACAAAGAAAAAAATTAACACTGATCATTCCAGTGTTACATCCCTGGATGTTTTTGGACAGTCTTCTGTTTGTATGTCCATATTGAAAAATTTTGCAAGGCCATTTTGGAGGAGGAGATAGCCCATTCGACAGCAGACCTGCCAATCATGGAGCGCTGGACCAGTGAGAACCCCAGAAAGCAACAGGAAGTCAGCAGGGCAGAAGAGGATAAAGCCACTTCCTGGATGGGGGGGGGGAGTTGTTGGAGAGTTGAAGAGTGAAAAAGAGAGTTGGTTACTGCTAAGAGATTGGTTTGGAATTAGAGTTTGGTTTGGTTTGGTTTGGTTGTTTGTCACTTTGTGATATTTTGGTATTTGTTTTCATGTGTTTTGTTTTTTTTTTTTCTTTTTACAATTTCATTGTTTTGGGAGTTTGTGTGTTCAGTTGTTCGTGGCTGTGTTCTGCTGTAAGTTCATTGTCTTCTGGGCAATTGGGACAGATATACGGGCCCTTCACATTTTGCACCACACATAGTTGTTTATTTGTATAGCACACAAGGTTAATAAGCAAATGCCAGTTTTGTATGTTTTGTTTTTCACAATCTGGGTAGTATAGTTAGGTGTAGTGTTTGTTTGGGTATTTGACACTTAGTTATTTAGTTACGTTTCGTGCTTTATTTCTAGATTGTTTTGTTATATTATTTTCTTTGCTTTGGCATTGCTCCCGTCCCTTTTCCCTTAGTCTGTGTTTGCCCTTTGTAAAAGTTTGTGTATATATATATATATATATATTGTATCATAAAATCACTTTTGTAAATGGCACCTTTTGGTTGGGATATTCACTTATAAAACTCACAAAACCATCCGTTGTCTTGGACTGGTTACTTCTCCCCTGCAAATGGATTGTCTCCCCATTACACATTGTTACGAAGTACCAGCACGTAACAAGTGGGGGCTCGTCCGGGAGATACATTTGTTGAGGAGGTAGTCATCCAGGAGTGTATCCTTTGGTGTGTGGTTTGGGGTGTGGTGTAACATGGCTGCTTTTGACCTTGCCACATTTCTGGGTCAGCCGACTTTAGAGGAAGTTGATAGGTGTCGTAAGGAGGAATTGTTGGAAATTGCAGAACACTATGGAGTGCCTATAGCAGCTTCATGGACAAAACGCTTAATAAAAGCCACTGTTATAGAGAGTTTTGTGCGTGGTAATGTTTTTGGAGTAGAGAGGAATATTATGAAGGCTTCTGAAGGAGAGACCTTAGATATCCCTCTTTGGGAAAAGGGTGAACTGGCGATCGAGATACCCATATCGAGGTCTGATGTTGTTCCAGCCAAGGCGGAGGTCGAGGCAAAGCACTCCCCTAAAGCAGCTGGTGATTTTGCTGAGATGGAGGTCCCAGCCAAAACCCCTGCTACTCTGCCACGGTTTGAGGCATTTTCCCCCAGCCGCATAAGTTCCCAGTCGGATGCCAAACTCAAACTTAGGTTGGCAAGACTCCAGATGGAGGCTGAAGAAAAGGCACACATGAGGGAGTGTGAGTTTAAGTTGGCAATACGCAAAATGGAATTAGAAGCCGAAACTACTGTGCGTAGCTGAGAACTGGAGTTGAATCACCCTCTGAAAGGCTCTGAGTTGGTACCAGACATGACTAAGGAGGCTCAGCCTGAAGCTTCTCTAAGCTCCAGCTTGGCTTGCTCCTCGACTCCTTTTGATGTAAGTAAGAATATAGTGCTTCTTCCTCCTTCCTCCGTTCCGTGAATCTGAGGTGGATGCCTATTTTAATTCTTTTGAACGTATTGCCATTTCACTCCAGTGGCCTAATAATATGTGGTGCTTGTTGTTGCAATGCAAATTCGTTGGGAAAGCACAAGAAATTGTCTCGACTTTGTCTCTTAATGATAGTTTAGATTACGAAAAAGTCAAGACTGCTGTTCTCCAGGCATATGAGTTGGTTCCTGAAGTTTACAGGCAGTGCTTAAGACAACAGAAGAAGGCTTTTTCACAAACATTTGTGGAGTTTGCTAGAGATAAGGCTGCCCTTTTTGAAAAGTGGTGTAAGGCGAATAATGTGTTTGATTTTTCAAGTTTGCGGGAATTAATATTATTGGAGGAATTTAAGAACTGTGTACCAGGGAGGGTGGTAGTTTATTTAAATGAGCAGAAGGTCTCCTCCCTGTCTCAAGCTGCTGTGTTGGCTAATGAATTCGCCCTTACCCACAAACCCGTGTTTGGGGTGACGCAGTCTGAAAAACGCTCCGTTCTTTTAGATGCTTTTTCTGATCCGTCTTCTATAAATGCCACAACATCAAGTGGAGGTAACCTTCTGGAAGATCAGGTGTGTTTTTATTGTCATACTCCAGGTCATCTGATAGCACATTGTGAGAAATTAAAATGTAAGACCTTGTCGAGAAAGGAGATGGCGACACCTGTAGGGGTGGTTTCCCAGCTGGCAGAGAGTTCTGTGGTTGCAGTAATGGCATCAGGTTGTACGGATGTGTTTGAACCCTTTGTTAGTGAGGCTGTAATAGGCTTGGGTGGTGATGACAACAACCAAAAGAAAATTCGAGTTTTACGCGATACTGGTGCCTCTCAGTCGATTGTCTTAGCACATGTGTTGCCATTCTCTGAGCAATCAGTCTGTAAAAATAAAAAGCTAGTACAGGGATTCGATATGCAGATTGTTCCTATGGAATTACATACTGTACATCTGCAGTCACACTTTGGAGATGGCTATTTTAAGGTAGCTGTATGGTCAGAATTGCCCATACCCAATATCGATGTCATCTTGGGAAATGACATTGCGGGGGAGAACGTTTTTCCTGACGTGGCTAAGGTAAGTGTTCCAAACCCTTCTGCAAGGTTGACCCATCACAGGTCTGATTCAAGAAAAGTGTTGGAGCATGTGCAACCTAAACGGCCAATTGATTGTGCACTAAATTCATCAAAATCCAGTGTGAGCAGTGTTTCAACCTTAAGCAAAAACAATAATTTTCCCATGTCTACAATATACTTGGGTAGTATCTGGGTACTTCTGGGTACTTGTCTCCCCGTTATACATTGTTACGAAGTACCAGCACGTAACACCAGTAAAATGATAAATCATACAGGATATAATTTAACTAATTAGTCAACCTTCCTCCATTATTTTAGATTTTAAATTATAAACTTCTTAGCATTTTCTTAAACCTTTAAGTAGAATTTAACTGGCAGATGAAAATTTTACAATAAAAATTTACCAGAATTCAGGTGTGAGCGTGCTTCTCAGTTGCCTGTTCAGACAATTTCTCCTTCTTTTTACCTTCATAATTAATTTCTTTTGCAAACTCTCAGGTCTTTAATCTGAAATAGTCTTTTTTAATTTTTTATTTTATTATTTAATTCCCACAAATTTCATTACTTGTTTCAGGTGATGCTGTATGGTTCTGAGCAGCTCCCTCAGCCCTGTACCCATGTTTCAGGTGATGCTGTGTGGTTCTGAGTAGCTCTCTCAGCCCTGTACCCATGTTTCAGGTGATGCTGTGTGGTTCTGAGTAACTCTCTCAGCCCTGTACCCATGTTTCAGGTGATGCTGTGTGGTTCTGAGCAGCTCACTCAGCCCTGTACCCTTGTTTCGGACAAGCAAATGTAAAAGAATGTGAACTGAACAAGAAAGTAAAAATGGCTCATGAGAAATTAAGGAATGAGCTGATGAGTGGAAGAAAACATGCGACACTGCAAAACCAACATGCGTCGTGCACTGTACTGAAATCCCCTGAGCACAGGAATTTGAGAATGAATCCAAAATGAGCAAAGATGCATGTTTAGCATCTGCTAACCTCTCAGTTAAACATCCATGACATGGGCCTTCCCCTCTCCCCACGCTCTCTCACGTGCCTCTGTGTCATTGTTTTATGCAACAGAGTCTCTTGACTTAATTGCTCCAATTACTCATTAGTCATCAGATATAAACCTCAGAATTGTATCCTGAAGGTTTTTTCCTATCAAACGAATTGTTTACGTATTGCATTTTAAATAAATTTTATAAAAGTAAGAATTTATCATTCTTCTACTACATCTGGTAATTGATACCTTACCAACAATCTGGTAATTAACAAAAAAGGCAAAGACCTCCAATTGCCACCCAATGAAAAGGTATAACATCTTGGGTGAAGCAAGATGCCCAGGCCTATACGGAAGTAGTGTGTTTCCTGCATTTCTGATGATAAAAGTACACCTGGTCTAAAGGTTATTATATCTTTGCCCTTCAGCTAGCCCTAGTATCTGTCATTACTACACTGACTGAGGTAGTGCTACCACATACAAAGTGATCACTGGTTCTTCCCATAGGTTGTCTATGTGAAAATAAAAAGGGAGTGGTTGTTCTTATTAATTTATGAATTTTTAATACTGAAGATAATGTGGCCAAATTAATGGCATTACATTAGAGCTAGATATTTTCTAAAGCAAGATCCTAGATGTAACATCAGCTGGGGTCTTTTACAATTAAATGAAATCTGCATGAATACAAAAAAAAAAAAACTGCAAAGAGAACAAAATAACTAAAATGCTGTGATCAGTAACACCCAGGGACTTTTTCCATTTCATTTTATTGTTACATTATATGCAGTTATTACTATATGTAGAACTATTATATTAAGTGCTTTAGCAGAGCTCCACCAATATTTGAGGGTAAAAACCAAATACAGACAGAACAAACAGCAAAAGCTAGCTGACAGCATCACTTAATTTCTCACCAGAAACATAAAGCTTAAAGAAATATACATATGAATGTGGAAAAAGAAGTAAATGAATAAATGGACAGAGAAGTTAGAAAGATACTGATGGATAGCAGGACTTAGCAACTGCTTAAAAAACTGACCTACATAGACCATGTCATGAAATCCTTACAACAAAGAGAATAAATAGGACACTCGCACCTCATAGTGTTACAGCTCACCCCTCAGCTTACTGTCACCCCTCAGTGTTACAGCTCACCCGTCAGCCCACTGTTACCCCTCAGTGTTACAGCTAACCCCTCGGCCCCCTCTCACCCCTCAGTGTTACAGCTCACCCGTCAGCCCACTGTTACCCCTCAGTGTTACAGCTCACCCCTTGGCTCACTTTCACCCCTCAGTGTTACAGCTCACCCGTCAGCCCACTGTTACCCCTCAGTGTTACAGCTCACCCCTCAGCTCACTGTTACCCCTCAGTGTTACAGCTCACCCATTAGCCCACTGTTACCCCTCAGTATTACAGCTCACCCCTCAGCCCACTGTTACCCCTCAGTGTTACAGCTCACCCCTCAGCCCACTGTTACCGCTTAGTGT
>JABJVR010002158.1:0-14929 GCA_025773905.1 Chitala chitala
GCTCTGGTTTCCTCCCACAGTCCAAAGACATGCAGGTTAGGTTGATTGGTGTGTTTGTGTGCCCTGTGGTGGGTTGGTGCCCCCTGCCCTGCACCCTATGTGCTCTGGGATGGGCTCCAGGTTTCCCTGCAACCCTCACCAGGAATAAGCAGTTAGGATAATGGATGGATGGATGATACTGCTGCACGTGTGTGCAGTGAGAGAATGTTGGCTGGACAACTGAATTCCCAGCCCTCAGCATGGCAGCCAAAATTATGAAAATAAAATGACATGCTAAAATCATTACATTAATAACTGCCAGTTAATTATACATGTGTCTAACAGGGTAACAGTAAGGAAAAACTCCAGTAGCACGGCAGCTACAAAGACTGTGACAATACTTTGGCACATTAACCTGATTTTTAAAAATTTTAGCACGATCATCTTTAACATTATTAAAACACTGGAAATAGTTTAAAGCTTTTCTACAAAGAAAGATGTTTCTCTTAGCACTCGGGGACTGAACTCACACACACACACACAAAACATTGTCTATATTACTCCAATAACAGCTGCTAATTTACATTACTCATTTGACACTAACTTATTATATCTGTATTATGGCTGCCAAGTAACATTGTTCAAAGTGACTGAATTCAAATACCATCAGTACCCTGTATCAGTGTGCTGTGTCAGTGTGCTGTGTCAGTGTGCAGTATCAGTACCCTGTGTCAGTGTGCTGTGTCAGAGTGCAGTATCAGTACCCTGTATCAGTGTGCTGTCAGTACCCTGTGTCAGTGTGCAGTATCAGTGTGCTGCATCAGTGTGCTGTGTCAGTGTGCAGTATTAGTACCCTGTGTCAGTACCCTGTGTCAGTGTGCTGTCAGTACCCTGTGTCAGTGTGCTGTATCAGTGTGCTGCATCAGTGTGCTGTGTCAGTGTGCTGTATCAGTGTGCTGTGTCAGTGTGCAGTATCAGTACCCTGTGTCAGTGTGCTTTATCAGTGTGCTGTGTCAGTGTGCTGTATTAGTGTGCTGTGTCAGTACCCCGTGTCAGTGTGCTGTATCAGTGTGCTGTGTCAGTACCCCGTGTCAGTGTGCTGTATCAGTGTGCTGTATCAGTGTGTTGTCACACAATATCTCACCCTTTACTCCATGTTAGTCGGCGCATGTCTTCTGTTTTGTCTTGTGGCATGCATTTGCACTGTTTTGCACTCCTGCACTTTATGTGGTTAGGGTCTCTTTTTAGTTAATTTTAGATACGTGTATCATGTGCAGCTATATGTTGTTATATGCAGCACCAGGGTCCTAGAGGAACGTTATTTCGTGTCACTGTGTCCTGTACTCACTGTATATGGCTGAAATGACAATAAAACCACTTTGACTTTGACTTCCCAAAGCCATGTATGTGCTGACACTGCATTTGTATGCAGGACAATAGTTTCGCAGCCTCACGTATAAACATAAAAAGTCTTGTTGATGTGAAGAGTACCTGACTCTGTGACGAATGACACAGGCTCCGTGGCTGGACCTTCACCCAACTCATTTTTGGGTTTTACTGTGAATTCATAACTGTTACAGAAGAAAGAAGAAAAAACAACCATGGAATCATTTCACACATACCGTCTACAAAATAAAGTAATTTTATACAATGTGAACTAATAAAATTTTATATTTTAAAACAGTACTTTCATGTGACGCAAATGGAAACATTATACATTCTGGTTAGCCTCTATTACAACCTGAAGAATAATAAGGTCCATAATTTCTCTCTTTTAAGAACAGCGATACTCAATATTTAAATCCTTCAGACAGTGTTGGGCAGCTTCCAAGACCTCACAGTAACGGTTCATCCAAACTGGACAATGGTACATGTCCCCATTTGTAGTAATATTTGTTTGATATTTGGTTTATCTGTCTTTCATGGTCTGACAACCTGTTCTGTTTTTGCTAAGTTTACTTAAAAATCCTTCAAAGGTGGTGGCTATATGTTCCACAAAGACCTAGTTGTTACCCTGAGTAAACAGGAAAGGTCTTTGTACACAGCAAATCTTTGATGCTCTTTGCTGTTAAAACAACTGCAAACCAATATATGTTCCCCTTCCCTTTTAATAACATTTATTATTACCATTACTACTAGTAGTACTACTATTTCTACTAATAGTACTAATCCTACTACTGCACTACTATTACTGGTACTGCTACAAACACATGTAAAGCACTTTTTTTCCGTGCTGTTCTGGAGGTGAATTAGCACTCATGTAAATGAGGATCCCCCACTTCTTTAGTGAGTATACCAGTACTGCCTCTGATAGTACCTGCTATCTGGTTTGAGGTTCTCCACAGCAGTGTGTGTTTGGTTGGTGGTGTGGATGGAGACTTCATTACCATCTGGACCATCGGTCGTGGTAGTGACTTCATATTCTTCATAAGGACAAAGACATTCGGAAAGCTGCTTGTTAATGGCAAGGAGTATCTCCATTTTAAAATATAGTGTTATAACGTTATGTTATGCTATAAGTGTTATGTCATTAACTTACAGCTACAATAATGTGACACAGATGTGGCATTAAATTGAATGTACTGACTTTACAAGCCAAGTATAAATACCCAAAAGCAGATACAAGCAGATACGGAGAACATGAGAAGATGTAAAATGTTGAATACTGTGTTCAATACAGCCATTGTTTACTGTTTAAGAATACATGGCAAGGCGACTCAAGGCAGGTTCCTCTGAGGTCGGTTGCTTTTGTCTTTACTGACACTTGTCTGAAAGGAAAGAAACCTCACCTGTAGTCTCGTTGTCAGTTTTCTCCCAGTCAAGGATGACAAAGGAGGGGCACCCCTCCACTGAGAGCACAGTGAGGTTGGAAGGAGGCAGCCGGGGGGGGGCGGTCACATTCAGCTCCCCCCAGTCTTCCTCTGGGAAATTGCTCAGAGAGCTGGTGATGGAGCAGGGCTCACTGGGTTTTTTTCCTTGCCAGTACTTCACATGAGGAGCTGTGGTCAAACAGCAGATGCCAAAAACACAGGTCAAGCCCCCAAGGTGCCAACTGTTACTCGTATTTACCATACTATATAAACTTGATTTAATGTCATTCGATCAGGAGTTAACCTTTGTGGGAACCGTTATGCGAACGTACCATTCACATTACAACACTCTTCAAGTCAGCTGCTGTAGGAACCTGTCTAAAATGTGTTTCACGAAGAAATGAAAGGGGTGCGTTACCTATGTAGCGCTTCTTTCCCATGGCGTCCACATCAGAGGCAGGGAGTGGGCTCAAAATGGAGGAGTTGTCCATGACGTCAACCTGACCCGCTGTGAGGAAAAAATATAAAGCGTCTTTGGTGCTGTGTATAAATTCATTTGAAATTTAATTGTATTGAAACATTACATTAAACGTTTTAAAGACAATTTCAATTTCATAGTCATTTATAGTCATTTTATGTTCCTTTGTATTTCCTGAGGATTCAATATATATAGATTTTTAATTCTCATCCTTATCAACATCCCTGAAGTGAAGCTTTCCTCGTACTGCTCACTGTAAAGGTACATTGTAAATTCCTGCCTAGTGTTCTAGTGTTGTGTGATGTAGTTCTTCCAAAAATGCTAATCAAAGACATTGAGCAGGACTTCTTTGTTCCATGTGCAGTAAGCTTCCCCCTCCCACTACACTCTGAAGCTGTACCGTTATACACTGGAGCAGTGGTTGTGGTGCGTTTCTGCTCTTTCACTGGCTTTGCTGTCACAGGGAAATGCTTTGGTTTCACAATGGATCCTGCATCTGTGTGCTTAAAGTCACCAGGCTTGTCTGAAAGTGAAAAATAACAGTTTTTAAAATGTTCCTCTAATCCTTTAGAAAAACGTTTATCCTCTTTCAGGTGTATTCTCATCATGATAATATTTACATGCTACTTTAATCTACCCGTACAAAGCATGACTCTGTGTCTGAGAATAGCATTGAGTCTGATGGTTGTTCATCTACCTTTGGCCCCAGGTTTGCCCACCAGGTTTGGCTTCTTGCCATCCGGGGCCTTAGGCCTCTCAGCTGGAAAGCCTAAGAAGTGAGAAAACAGACTGTTGGCCATTGTACCTCAATGGATCATCTCTGCTGTGACATTAATAGCATTTTAGAAATGTCTCATTCTTAACAGTGAAACGCTTTCATGGGTTTCAGCACAAAAGCAGAGAAGAGCGTAAAGTGCATAAAAGTTAGCTAGGTGAAACAGGGCTTTAGTGCTCTTATGCTGGAAGACCTTGTAATGAACTGAGCTCTTTCAGCATAGCTGCAAAGAGAATAAAAATGAAACTCTGGATGATGCTGACTAAATAATGCCTTCAACACAATGAGTCAGATGGATCGCCAGAAATTTAACCTGAGATTCGTGCCTTGCAGACTGTAAAGCTATTCCTAAAATCACAGGAGAAGCACAGAAATAAGAACCATACATGTAACAAGAGTCTGATGGTTTACACACAAACACACTCAAATCAAGGCAAAGTTGGGACAGGCTGGTTCCAATTATCCATGTACTGCAATAAACAAAAATTCTGTGCAATGTGTTTTATAAGTGATGCAAGAAAGTATCAAATGTGCCCTTAACACCCTCAAGCCATGATTTTTTAAACTAATATATATTGTTAAATGTATTTAAAACTATGGGTGATACTTTTTACTTTTTACTCAATTGTCAACATGGAAAGCTGATAAGGTTAGTGTCTAAATAATCATTTTGGAATTTCTAACTCCAAAATATGTCACCAATTGTTCAGTGAAGCTCTCTATAATTAACAAAAATAAAACAATCCACAGTAAAATGTTCATCATTCATCAGACATTGAATGATACATTAAATTGGAAACCTTGAAAAGTTACATAATTTAAATGTTACAATAAATCTGTTCGGGTGGCACGGTGGCGTGGTGGTTAGCACTGTCGCCTCGCACCTCCAGGCCTGGGGTTCAATTCCTGCCGTGTGTGTGTTTGAGTTTGCATGTTCTCCCTGTGCGTGGTGGGTTTTCTCTGGTTTCCTCCCAAAGACATGCAGGTTAGGTTGATTGGTGTCTCCAAATTGCCCATAGTGTGTGTTTGGGGGTGTGTGTGCCCAGTGGTGGGTTGGTGCCCTGCCCTGCATCTCCTGGGATGGGCTGCAGGCTTCCCTGTGATCCTTAACAGGATACAGTGATATAGAAGATGAATGTATAGTCTGTTTGTAATTTTAATCTTGTTTATTTTTGTTCCTCACTTTTTTTTATTAAAACTACAAATGTATTCCTGGAATTCATTTATAATCAATAGTTAATGGGAGAGAAAAGAGATCATTATCACATTTTTAAGAAAGTTTTGGCTCTTAACTGTTGTTCAAATTTGTAACTTTGGGTCTTTTTCTTGTTGATCCATCAAATTCATAATTGCTTGCTGAACAACAGCATTGTTTGTAGGTTTTAAAAGAAGTTAAAGTAAAAACAGTTTCTAGGTAATAAAGCACAGCCAGAAATTAAAGTTCTGATTTCATAAATTGAAACAGTTTTTTTTTTTACTTTATTGCAATATTTGTCCAAATATGATTGTGAATAAATAATTATTTTCAATATTTCTCCTTTTAATGTTCTAAATTAAACTCAAACCATGATGTTTTTTTTCCAAATTAAATGGTTCATTTAACATTCAGTTTTGTAAGCATATCTTTTGCAAGCCAATTTAATAACAAACTCAAGCCTGCTATAAGTTTGTTGCCCATCCAGGAAAAACGTTGCAATAGTTTAAAACATAGAGTGGTGGAACACTGACATTTAAAACAATGAATATAGTTAATAAGGGCAACTGTCAAGGTCTCATTGCAGGAGAGGATTTTAATATAGAATACGTAATTTATAGCTTTTTACTCATGAGCTAATCAAAGACAAATCATGTTAAACACAATGGACGAAACCCAGGAAAATAAATCAATTTTATATCATGCCCCAGCTAAAGTTAAACTGCCTTTTACTTTAAGAATTTTTTTATGCTTGGTTGAGATAAAATTAGATGATTAAAAAAAATATTAATGTTGTGCTCTGCTACTAAACATTACAGACTAACAGGACTATAATTTTGCTACCACATTGCAAACAATTGTCAATCAGTGAGTATGGTACGAGCCTGGGCTCCCAGAGTTTAAAGTAAAAAAAAGAAAAAAAGAAATCTAGCAGAAAGCTTTACAGTTAAAACCAACTGGATTTAAAATAACTCTATTTTTACACTAAGCAACAGGTCTTTTACTATACTGCATCTACTTATCCCACCAGTTTGTAAAACAGAAAACAAAAAGCGATTTTGGAACAGTGAACAGTGAGGTTGTTTTACTGGCCTTCTGTTTTCTGAACATGTATGCTCAAATATTCACTGGAAGAAAATGTGGCCAAAATCTCTTCTTCAATTCACTTAAAATGTAGATTTCCCAATATGTAAAATAACATTTTTAATGTTGTTATTACTCTCAAAGCATTGAGCTGTCGCCAAAAGTTATCGAGCTCTGTCTGGGCTTAGACCAAACAGGTCACAGAGGCCCTCTTATGTGTAAAGTTAAAGAGCGATAACAGTTGTGGAACATTGTGTGGTAAACGTGGAGTTCAGCTTATCCCCAAACAGTCATTCCCACCAAGGCTGCGTATCAGGGGCCCATATATGGCCTGGACTTGGAAAACAGCTTTTACTGCACAGTTGTGTCACATTTGTTTCCTCCATTAAACCTAACGGCTCAAAAGCTTTAACCTTGGCCCAGGTACTCACATTCACATTAACACCTCAGGTGACAAAATCTGCACATAGCTCATGTTTTGCTTACTGAATTATTGCCATAAAGAAGAAAAACAGGACAGGAAAAAGAAGGATAAAAATGTATCTTCTCCTCCTTTAAAAACCCAATAATTTGCTTATGTTGGTATTTTACAGCATTTCCACAGTTTATCTAAGGACCTGACTGTAACGAATAGTCAAGCTGAGGTGAGGTCCAATTGCACAGAGGGAGTTTTATTCCAAAACCAAGACACGAAGCAGGGTAAACCAAAAACAAGGAACAGTGGATAGGGCATTAACTAGAAACTAAAGATAACTACTAGCACTTTACAAACATACACCACCACAATAACCAGCCAAGGCTCAAACATGAGGGAAACTTACATAGAACTCAGGCAAACAAGACACAGATAGGAGGCACTAATAACTAATTACATTCAATCATTGGCATGAAACACAAGGAGGGGTGACACCTAGGAGACATGAGGAAGCATGACAGGGTAGGGCATGACACTGACGTTCACACGTATTTTCGACCGTCTGAAATGTTTGAATGCACCTGCAATAAAGGAAGAAAAACTGTTTATCTACATAATCAGACAAAACTGAAATGTCATTGACGTAATTCCCACACTAGTATGAGGTAACCTTCATAACTAATTCTTGGCACATTACAGGCAACACACTAGTACATAAAGGGCTAGACTTCTCTGAGCAGTATTTCACTGGGTTTGTGACACAGCACAAAACTACGTGTTTTTTGATTTGGTAATGAGAATTTATGAATTATATTCAGTTCAACCAGATTTGGCCACTTTGATGTGTCACTGAAGGCAAGTATACTATATATTTGATTGTGTAAAACTACTTTTAAAAATTCTGATATTTTCAGTAAAAGCTCATGTTTAGTTACAAACTACAGACTGAAATGGGAATTTACAGGTCACGGTGGGTGTGAGTGTCCTCTGTTTAAAACATCAGTGCCTAATCTGAACAGTATTAATATGGCATATCATTGCTAAATTTGCAATAATTAAGGTTGCAACATCTGAAAAAATCTCACAAGGACAAAATTTGATAAACAAAAATAGCACAAATGGACGAGCACGCAGAGCTGGACACAAGAAAAACACACAAGCGGTCTGCAGTTTGCAGCACCAGCATGGACTGCACACATGAAGCACATTAATAAGGATGAGGTGCAGACACACACTAAGGGCTGCTTTACCCTTTCTTAATCTGGGCCACATGGGTTTGGAATAAGGATGTCCACTATGACGTTCACCATTCACTGTGGAGGAAAAACAGTGGCTATTACGGGAAGAAGTATGTGTTAATTTAGGCAATTTGGATATTAAAATCTTATACCTTCATACAAAACTAAAGCAGAATTATTCAGTACGCTTTATAGTTCCCCTTGGATGAAAGTCATCGAACCTAAGCCCAGACTCCTTTTCTTTAAAAGTCTATTTCAAAGTAGACCATTACAAACTATCAACATAACCAATGAATCCATCCTAAAACAATATTGGAAAGAAAACATTTAGACTTTTAAATAAAATTGGATGGCTTCCACATTTCTTTGTGCTGAAATCAGAGTGAATAACAATTCTCTATCCATTGTTTATTTTGGTACTTAGTAAATCCCTGAGGGGCTTTCAGAGTACTGTGGTGTAAATCATTCTAACAACCTTCATTTTATGACAGTACAATCCCGGGAAGGGTCTAGAAAAGCAAAAGAGTTATTGAAGGCTCAAGCTGGGATGCCGAGAAAATACACAAAAGGACACCCTGGAAGGGCTTTGAAGGATGGAACTTGGAGAAGAGCTGCTAAGAAACAATGGAAGATAAACACAATGGTGGGCAGGCCATACTAGTAGTCCTGGCTCTTTAGTTGTGTTCTACTGCATTCCAACACAGATTTAATCTGAAGCTCATATACTGGTCAGAGTTTTTGAAAGGACCTCTGTCTCTGTACTACTGAATGAACTTGGCTCTTAGGTATCCTTGTACCCGGCTAATGAAAAAAGGTAAAAAAAGATTTGTGCATCAGTCAACATCAAAGATAATGTTGCTTTACCCCTTGGTGTCAAATGCGTCTTGGATGAGTTCGCTGGTCGAGGTAGTAAAATCTTTCTCCTGGTGTTAGAGGGGGGCAGCAGAATACCCGCAGCCGGGTTTGTTGGCTTTCTTTTTGGTTTCAAGATTGGAGCTGGGCTCTGGAGGACTGGAACCACGGAGGAAGTGGAGTTCCTCACAATGATTTTACCTGAAGAGATACAATAGCAACTTGGGTTATGGATGCTCCAAAAAACTTGGTTTGTGCTTGACCAAGACTATGGCAGCAAACCTAGATGAAGAAATTGTAATGTGATTGAATGGGTACTGTGTGGCCCTGTGCTGTGCTGGCCTGTTGTCAGTCATTCCCAATGTTACCAAACACCCCATACATGCATTAAATCAGAATTTTAATCAAGATTAATAGCTTGATATGTTGTTTTTGATATATGGTGTATTCTAATGTGACTTCTGGACTGGTTCCTGAGTCTCACATCTGACTGACTAGTATTACAGCTACTAATGATTGCAGAATAATTGTATTTGTAATCACGTGTTCACCTTTATTTGCTAAAGATAGCATATATTTTTAGAAGTAGGCAAACGTGTACAGCACCAGTTATGATTATTCAATGACTGTTTTTTTCACCATTACAGTTATTGAGTTTTGATACATGAGTTTAGATATATGGATTGATTTTCTCAACTCTGTATTTCTAACAATAAAACATTGTTATTGTTCAGTACCTGATTTTTAAAATTGGAATTTCTGCTCTAAGGTTTCTTGGGTTTGGATGCCAAAATTTTGGTGTCTGAACTGGAAATTTCACTATAACAAAATTTATCCAAAGAAAATCTGGAAAAAAAAAATACTAAATGAAATCACTAAAGCAGAAATCAGGTCCTTGGTACTAGTGTACCATCAGCTGTCTTGTGCTAATTTCAAATTTTGTGTTCACTCTATATGGTATAGAAATGTAAACAAAAAAGTCAAATTGTTGCCTTTTCTCACAGTAACTACAGTAACTATTTGTTACAGTAAATTAACTTATTTTTCATTCATTCATTCATTTTCTATACCGCTTATCCCATTAAGGGTCGCAGGAAGCCTGGAGCCCATCCCAAGGGGCATAGGGCGCAGGGCAGGGGACATCCAGGGCAGGGCATCAACCCACCACAGATTTATTTTAAATATTTCAGATAATTTCCACTTGTCATTTTAACAAAAATTTTATCATTAAATATTTGTTGTGAGAATATGAGAGAATATAAGGAAATGTAACATAATGTGCAGAATTGTGTGAAATGTTACATTGTAAACTATATGTAAACAAATATATCCAAAACTGACCACATTAAATGTTTCATTACAAGGTAATTTTGTGTTTGCATTCATGTGTATTCCCCCTGTAATAAGTTGAGCACTGCCTAGGGTATACAGTGCCCAGGGTATACATTGCTCGAGGGTATATATTGCCCAGGGTATACAGTGCCCAGGGTATACATTGCTCTAGGGTATATATTGCCCAGGGTATACACTGCCCAGAGTACACATGTTCCCAAATGGACACACATCACTCCCGTGCTCGTCCAGCTACATTGACTTCCGGTTCAGGCACGCATCAAATACAAGACCCTGATGCTTACATACAAGGTCATCAATGGGACTGCGCCAGGTTATCTCTGGTCCTGAATCAAGAACTAAGCCCCCTCCCTTTCTCTGCAGTCTGCTAATGGGAAAAGACTGGTTGCACCCATCCTAAAAACTGGTAAATGTAGGCTCTTCTCTTCACTGGTGCCTATATAGTGGAATGGACTTCTGCTGGCTTTGAGGACTTCAGCGTCGCTATCCACATTCCGCAAGCAACTGAAGACACGTCTCTTCAAGGAGTACCTTAGAACTTAAAACCTGAAATCTTTTCATCTACGCTTCCATTCACTCCATTGTTGCAAGGTAGTTTGTTTGTGTGTTTTTCTAGTTAATTTTAGACTTACATTTTATTTGTTTATATATATGCTTTACTTGAATAGCTTTGAGACTATTGCTTGACCTAATCACGTGCGCTTTGATGATAAGACAGCACTTACTGTTAGTTAGATTCTCTGATACTGTTTGACCTCTTTTGTGACATGCATGTGTACTGTTATTCATTATAAGTAACTTTTTACAAAGGCATCCGCTAAATGAATAAAATGTGAAATGTAATGTAAATGTGCACTGCCCAGGGCCCTAGAATGCCTAGGATAGGCTCCAGGCCATCTGTAAGGAATAAGTTGCTGGACAATGGATGGAAATGTTATACGTGGGGATAAAATCATTATTAGTTTACTTTTTTAACAGAATGGAAACAACATATTGATCTGCATTTTCTCCAGTAGCTTCTCGTAAAATAAATAGTAATATAACTAGACAGGAGGGTGCATTTATATTTGCTCCTAAGGTACCTATGGCACAAACCAGGTCCAGAACCATGAAAGTCCATATCTCGTACAACATATCAACACATATAACGAAACGTGCAGCACTTGTGGAAAAACAAGTTAGGACCAAGCGCATGCAGGAGACACGATGTGTGGCGTGGGAAGGAGGACCCTGCGTGAAAACAGAACCAGTATGCTGTGCAGGCTGCAGGAAGACGGGGTCCTGTGACAAACGAGAAAAGTGAAGCTGGAACTGCAGGAGCCTGTGAAGAGAAACGGTGAGCTATCAGCAGGCAGACGCAATGGATTTACCATCACCACTCTGACGAGGGCCAACCCTTTCAGGGGCAGGAGAAGACTGGACCAGCAGGTTCTGTGAGCGGCCAATAACTGTGTGAGACATGCTCATGTCAGAACTGAAAGAACGCTGTAGATGCACTTTCTGCTCTTCATTAGCTTTGCTCTTTACTGAAACTCTGTCAACCAAAAAGTCAATCACTAGTTAACCATTTTTTGACATTGTCCCAAGGCTGAAATAAACAAACAAGGTGACAACTGCATATAATCTATATATAAAAACAAAGGCAACAGTAAACACTAAACCTGAGATTACCTTGAGTACTATTGATGTTATACTCTTACACAAATTGGTGCTAAAACGGTGTCTAATGACCTGTAACTTCAACGAAAGGTAACAAGCTGGAATAGATGAGATTTACCCGATGGATTGCGTGAGCCCTGGGAGGTGTTTGTTAACTTTGGTGGGGTCCAGCTCAGACCCTTTCCGATGTTGTGAGAGTAATGAGGGAGAGGAGCAGCAGAGGTGGGGGAAGTTTTGACGGGCAGGGTCTGAGGCAGGACAGCAAGTGTGTCTTTGGGCTTGGATGAGACATTTATTACAGTGTTTGCACTTCCTAGAAAGGAACAAACACAAAAGGCAACATGATTTAAGGAAATTTGGTTAGCAGTGTTTGGACCTTAGGAAGAAGGTCAGAACAGGATCACATATAAAGTGATTCACAAAACAGTAATATTTTAACAGTTATACATACACTCAGTGTGTGTGTATGTATACGTATTATATGTACTATACACATGTAAATTATAATAGTACATGTACATATATAAGGAATGCATGTATACCGTCCATCAATCTGAAAGCAAAGGAGCTGGAATGAAAATCTGTGAATTTTACATATAAAGCAAAAGCAACAATGACAAGACATGAATCAGCAGTTGGACGGTACAGAGCTCGTCCTGCAGGGGAAACATAAGGGCTTTTTGTGTGCTTTGGGTCATGCGTGTAGCCAGTACTGCCGCTGACTGTAAATGCAGCATATCTAAAAGAAGCCAGGAAGATCAAGCATGGAAAGAAACAGTGAGATGGATGAGCAGAACTCTGGACATCTGCACTTAAACAAACAGCAATGAGGAGCTGATTGGCATGACCACACAGAAAATATTCACAAACCAAAAGTGTTTTTTTTGTTTACTTAAGAAAAATTGAAGCATATGTGCCAAAGTTTATGTTTATATAATTTAGTTATGTCTTAAAAATTTAAAATATTTTTGGAAGCAGCAGTTCATGTTTATGAAAACTTGCCAACCTCCTTGGCACAGTAAGTGGGCTAGACCATCCATTTTTACCTTTGATGTGTTGCAGTTACATAATCATAATTATCATAATAATATTTGTCGTTTACGTTGTTTGTTTTCATTGTTATTTATTGGTTTTGCCCAACTCAACAATATAATTCCATTACATATTTGAATGGGATTATATAAATGAAAAATGAAATATATAAATAAAATGCCATTCAACTGACATAGGAAAGAAAAGACAATGAACGCAATAAAAATGTAATCTGTGGTATAATCAACACTGTAGATGGTTAGATAAACATATTGGACAAGAACAAAAGAAAAAGATATGATGGGACGAACATATAAAAAAAAAAACAGATGGACTGACATGATGATTGCAACATGAAAAAGAAACAGAAAACAAAAACCCATAAGTGAGCCCTCAGAGCTGCCAGTGTGACACACGATGACGTGTCATCACCGTCACAGCCCTGGGACCAGCCTTCTGCTCATTCAAGGCATGCTAGTGCTCTAACACTACAGACATGGGCAGCAGCAGGGCTACACTGCCACCAGAAGGGCAGTAAGCTGAAGCTATGCTGACAGAAGGAGTGGGAGCGAGGCTTTCCATTACCCTGTGGCAGCTCTGGCCTCTGACGACTAATAGGTCTTTGGGGAGGAGGAACTCCTGGCTGGCGGTTACTGTAGCTTACTGCGGAGAACATAGCAGATGTAAAAAATAAAAGACAACATGTGAAATGTTCCCTTTGGAAAAATACACTACCCATAGCACAGATGTAGTGACTCAAAGAAGGTGCTTCTTTTTGTACACGTAGGTATTCTAATCACAGTCAAAGTTCATCTTCACATTATCTATAACCATGATCCAATAGGCTCAAGAACCAGAGGGAATATAAATGTCCAAATACTTCTTTGGGCTGCCATGTACACATCCTAATATGAAAACTGTGAACTTAGAAATAAGTGTTAAGTACCCCGGTTACATAAGTCCTGGTGATGGAGATGGGAAGGAAAAATGCATGGAATTAATAAAGGGCATGGAGTTGATGAAAGGAATTCATAATTACCAGAAGGTGGTCTGGAAATTCCAGGATAACTGACTCTTCTGATAACGGTGGTAAGCTTAGTCTTGTTCCTGTTGTGGATCACTGAAAATGGAAAGAGAACCTTACAGATACTGATCACGTGCATGACACTTGGCAAATGAAACAAACAAAATACCATAACACTATTGCATTTGATTTAAAACAGTCTAGTACTATACTATATTATAATAATATCACATTTTATGTTAATATCAGAAAATACACACAATGAACATGGACTGTCTGTTTTGTTTAAATCAAGGTTGATTAGCAATGTGAAATGATGCACTGAGGATTAAAATGTGCATGTGAAATGCAGATCATAGTGATACAGATTCACATTCAACATACATTTAGCTCATGGCCGTATATCTTTCTGATCAGAAATCAAGCATCTTTTAAGTGGTACTTATATACACTAATGCAGTTAAAACAGTTCTAGCGGCTTAAATATCACTTTTTGTAACTCACCTGGCCTTGGTGGGAAGACTACATGGGGTCCAGCCATTACTGGTTTCTTTAAAAGAAATTTTCTTATTTTAAAATTTTAGTATAAATACCAAATCCCATATGCGTATGTTAAGTACTGCTTCTGTCTTGTCACAGATGTAAACATTCAAATGTCATAAAAATGTACAGGGCATCCAAAGGTTCAAGTATACTCCTCTGAAAAATGTACTTTCAAATAAGAAAACTAACCCTAACCCTGCCAATGACATGTTCAGAGCATTCACCACTGAGAGCACCAGCAGGTGGGTGCAGAAAGCAGTGCAGCCATAGAGATTTATGAGTTCAGGCCTTCTCTGGGAAGGAAGAACTTAGAGAAGGATGGCCCAGAAGAACAAGGAGAGGGATGGCCCAGAAGAACAAGGAGAGGGATGGCCCAGAAGAAAAAGGAGAAGGATAGCCCAGAAGAACTTGGAGAAGGATGGCCCAGAAGAACAAGGAGAGGGATGGCCCAGAAGAAAAAGGAGAGGGATAGCCCAGAAGAACTTGGAGAAGG
>JABJVR010002159.1:0-17872 GCA_025773905.1 Chitala chitala
AGTGTCAAACGAGTGTGTGTGTGTGTGTGTGTGTGTGTGTGTGTGTGTGTGTGTGTGTGTGTGTGTGTGTGTGTGTCTTTGTCTTTTAAGGTGACAGTGTTTGAATAGCTGGAAATGTACTTTGGTGTGGCTCCAAAGCTGCAGTTGAGCTTTAGGTGTGTCACAGTGTTGCTGGCAAAGAGATCAGCATTTCATTTCATCTGCGATTGTTCTCTTAGTATTTGGTTGGAGGGGATGGGGGTTGTGTTTGGCTGTTTGCTCTGTCCTTGTGATTTGCCAGGGATCTCTGGCATGTGAGCTGCTTACTGTGGGAGCTTTACCACTTCTCTCCTCCGCTGCCTTGTTGCACTGCAGAGTAGAAAAAGAACCCTTATGACCTGGCTGTGGACTGTAACCCTCTCATAAAATAATGCAGAAATTGTGTCAATGTTAACAATTACATGGATATATAAGAGAAAATTCTTTAAGGTGTCATCCATGTTTTTATTAAGCGAATTCAATTTGCAGAGTAGGACTGCTATACACATCTCTAGGGCTTTGCTTTACATCTCACTGACAAGTAACAACTTAAATCACATTTGGTTATTTATTTTCATGTATTGTTATTTAATGTATTTATGAGGGTTAACCAGCAGCAGCATAGTAGTGCAGGCCAAGGAACTCGAGTGCCACCCCACTGCCATCACTTCTCATTTTGAACCACAAGGGGGCAGTGTTTCCTTAGTTTTAAGTCAAGTTTCCAATAGCAAGAAGACCATGACTACTACTCCAGTTTGAGTCTGAGATCTGTTCATAAATGGTTATGTTTTTGTTAACTGAGTTAATAAAAGTTAAAATCAAGCTGTTCACACCTTTCTTTAGGTATGGAAGGTTGTAACATTGTGTGATTTGGGTAAAAGTCAGTAATTGTGTGCATTTTATAATTAGCCAGGTTTCCATTCATGTACCCAAGCATGTGCCATTATTTGGTTAAGCATGTTAATATTATTTTGCCATTTTTATATGGCACACTGAAACAATACCATTCAGCAGATTTCATATGACATTTCTCCATGTTTAGTGTGTTAATTTAAAATGAGACCTCAGGATCCAGTAACCTTGAATTGCATGCTCATGGAGATGTGATTTTTAAAGGCACCAACAAAATTCAGTATGAATTAAACAGGCACTGAGATATTACCCCAGAAGCATAATATCTAAATGTAGTAACCAATTTGAGTGGATACCCTCTAGTCCAAATTATTTTTTGTTCAACACCAAATTATTTTGAGCTGAGGCTTTAATGGAAAATAGCTTACGTTCATTTTACTGTTGCTGTAGTAATAATGAACTTTGTCTTTTCAGTTTTTATTTGTGAGCCTGTTAATAGATTTAAGCAATTGTTAGTTAAATGTGTCATCAATATGTGTGCCACTGGAATGACATTCAGAACTGATATATATGCCCCCATCCCCTGCTTTTTTAGATTCCAATAAGGACCACCAACAGCCTCCACCCAGCATGTTCTCCAGAGTAGCAGGAGGCCTCTTCAGTGTCACCAAGGGAGCAGTGGGGGCCACAGTGGGTGGGGTCACCTGGATTGGGGGCAAGAGCCTGGATCTGACCAAGACAGCCGTCTCCACTGTGGCAGCTGTTCCAGCCGCAGGGGTGGGGCTAGTGAAAGGGGGTGTGTCTGCTGTGGCAGGCGGAGTCTCTGCAGTGGGCTCTGCAGTAGTTAGTAAAGTTCCAGTAGGCGGGGCCAAAAAGAAGGACAAATCTGACTAAGATGTTTGGTGTGGGGAAAGCTCTGCCCCCGAAGCTGCCCTCGGAGTTGGCGTGGGTTTCAGTACTGTGCTTGGACAACTGTTGGCAAACAATTCCAAAGAGTGCCTCTCTGGAACATCATTGACTGTGTTGTTTGCTTTATCTTTGACTTGCTCAGTACCATGAGGCCTTCTGGTGTGTCTCCTGCCACCAGCTAGGGCTCCTGTCTGAACATCACTGTGATGGGTGTGTTGGTTTGCCGTTAGTTTCCATAGTTCATCAGAGGAAGCTCATTAAAATCATGATTATCCAGGGACCTTGATAAAGCCGAGGGCTTTTTTTGCCAAGACTGTAACGTGTGTAATTGAGCATATAGACTTTGTGCCTTTCATTTGTTTGGAGTGTTTATGTGTTTGTCAGGTAATGTTAAACACTCAACCAAGATGTGTGTTTTGGGGAGGGAGTGATGCACCAGGCTTTGGTCTATGCTGTCACACCAAGCACAGCAGCAGTCATGTGCCTCTCTGAACTGGCTCAGTGGAGGGGTTTTTTTTTTTTCCCCTCACCCCCCCCATCCCCCGTCAAAGCCCCACCAGGATAGTCTGGAAGGCCTTGCTATTTAAAGGATCTCACACCACCATGATGCTCTTGATTATAAGTGTGAGCTGACATCGTCACCATATGTGCCGGGTTTGGTAACTGAATGTAGCCAAGTTTTCACTTTTATGTTTGTTAACACTTTGGAATTTAAGTTTTTTTTTTTTTTTTTTTTAAAGTTCAAAATTTATGTGTTGTGCGTGTGTGTGTGTGTGTGTGTGCGTGCGCACGCGTACAACCTGTTTTCCTTTCAGTGTTTGTATTGTGATGTAACCCTGATTTTGTTTGTGAATAATATATATTTTTAGGACTTGGCAATCTGTACGTAGGGTGGGAGTAGCAGTTAGCGGATGAATGATTGTTGTGTTGAATAATGCCATTCACCCCAGTGCCTTTGGGCTCTCGCATCAGTGTGACCTCCTCCCTGAATTACAGGAGCTGTTTACTGTTCCAAGGGGGAGCTTGGTGGCCAATCATGTGATGCAGAGAGACATTTATCCTGTACCCGTCTTACTTGTTTTGTCCTATACCCTTTTACCCATTGTTTGTCCTTTAAACCCTCCCACCTGTTGTTCTCTATTTAGGTGGATGAATTGTCAGCTGAGTTGGGTGAAGACAGTGCAGTATTCTACTTGTTCAGCATGTATCACTTTGTTTCTCTGCTAATGGATTAAACCATAATTTAATTGCAATAAAGTAGTAGAGTAAGATGTATGGTTACAGCTATAAGACGTTCCTTTCTGTTGTGAAACACAGCTGTAGTGTTTGCTTGTATGTGTTGTGCTGTACTGAGTATTTAGGAGCCCCCCCCTTTTTTTTTTTTACTGGATGTCGGGGTTCTGCTTAAAGGGCTTTTTTCCTACTGTTATTCTGGACAGCAGCTGAAATAAAGGTGTTCAAGGTTATTTCTTGTTCTGCGTGAATGTCTCACTGCTGTGCTGCATCACATGGGCAGACGTAGGCCGTGAAGCGGTAATTGTCTTTCTGAGTTGCTTTTCTTACATGGGAAAAGAAAATGTGAAAGGAATCAACTGCTCATCCAGCTTGTGTACTTCTAAAATTTGTCAGAATTCACAAATTATACTTGAATACTACCATGCTTCCATTTGAGGAAAAAACGTTTTGCCACCTTAATGTTCATAGTTGATGCCTCAGGTCATGTAAAGGATTATTATTATTATTTTTTTTGTTGACAGCTGTAATAATTTCACAGCACGTCGGCTGGCCGAGGCTGCTGGGCCAGTGGGCTAGGCTCTTTCCCAGAAGTGTAACGGCACACACTTGTCAGAGATGCCCTGGCTTATGGCCTTGCTTGCAGGGGTTTATAGCCCATTCTAGTGCATCAGAGTCCTCAGCCACGTGGTGGATTGGTTAATGGCAGCAAATCCTTTACCTTTAATGTGAATAAAAGATATTGGGCTGTGCTGACACACTGCCATGAGTCACACACCTTCTTGAAAAGTCAATAAGTCTTTTACAGACAGTTTGTGGATCACAGGCCGGTTATCAGTGTTTTGTAAAAGCCTGGGAAGCAGTTAAGGGCATGTGATCGTCCCCATTTACTGAAATAGCACTCAAAAGCCCAACGTTTTCAGGACGGTAATGACGCCTTTAACAGTTCTATCGCTGTTGCTCTAATAACTTTTGGGTCTGTGTGAACATAATGGCAAATGGTCTTGTATTAATTACTCTAACGGTTACCACGGTGATAGTGAGGTATAGGCTGCTGTGATGCCAATGCTAATATAGAGCATATTTAAAATATCAGGCATAGAGTGAAACAAAGTGATCTGTCCAAATATGTAAACATTGAAACTACACAATTATGTGGGAAATTGTACTTTATAACTAGTTTTATGTCAACAGCAAGACAAATTCACTAGAGGATTACATACCACATAGGAACAAAAGTGGAAATTGTCTGATTCTCGTGGCTATCAGACCATCATTTCTGTATGGAAAATCCAAACATCAAAAATTAAAACATTTCCAGGACATTCGTGGGTGGGGGGAAGTTTGGTGCCTCCATCAGGGTTTGGGGTTTTTTTTTTTTTTTTTTTTTTTTTAAAAGAACCGGTCCTATTGAAATAGTCCAGGTGATAAAAGAATAATCAAGACAAAGCAAATAATTTACCAGTCCTTTAAACATTTCTGAATACGCGGTGTCTTCGTTTGATACGTCAGAGTCAGAGGAATCACTTCCAAGATCCTGACTTGCCTTTGGCTCCAAGAGAGTTCTTGGTGCCCTTTGAACCCCGCTGATGGTCACTGACACGGTTCCGGAGAACGTGAATGTCGTACTTCTGCCGCTTGAGCTTCTCCATGAGGTCAAACTTCTCAGCGTACAGCTGGCACATCAACTCCCAGAGTTCATGGGCCTTTTCAGTCAACTTGTCCTGGCTCATGTGGTCGATGTTGAGGGGCTTCCGCCTCTCCATCAAGACCTTATTCTTTTTCTCCCTTTCTGTCAGTTTCCTGCCTGTTTTCCTCTCCACCTTCTGCAAGTAGCCACCAAAGGCCGTGTTGGAGAACACTTTCTTCTTCTTGGCCTCCTCCTCGGCACGAAGCTTGGCCGCCTCATCTTCGCGTCGCTGCTTCTCCTCAGCTAGCCGCGCTTGCCGTTCCTTCTCCCTCTCCATCTGGACGCGCTGCTGCTCAGCGCGGTCAGAGCGCCGCCGCTCAATCCGGTTTCTGAGTGCCACAAGCTCTTCCTCCTCCTTCTGCCTGTTCAGGAAGTGCATCTCGATCAAGCTCTGCAGCTCATGGAAATCCTTCTCCATGCGCTTGCGATGGAGGTCGTCAAAATCGAGCTTCTCACCCTCAGGGAGTTTGGGAGGTGCAATGCTGCCCATGAATGGCTTGGGCCTTGGCTTTGAGTCCTCCTCATACCTCCCTTCATCTCCTTCATCTTCCTCTTCCTCTTCCTCCTGGTCTTCTATTTCATTCTCCTCTGATTCATCTTCTTCCTCTTGTTCATCTTCCTCCTCCACATTCTCCTCCTCTTGTTCTTCCTCCTCCTCACCCTCCTCCTCAACGTCCTCCTCTTCCTCGTACTCTTCTATAATTTCTTCTGTGTCTGACATGGTGGACAAACTCACAGGGGTCTAAGCCGGCAACAGGACCAGACTGAGGATAAGCCTAGAGAATTTAAAGTCTGGTCACAGTCATGTGACCTTTAGTGAAGGAGATTTTTTGGACAGATGGAAGTGTGTCTATTTTCTACCCTCTGGCTTTTCCTCTCTCTTGAGTCCCCAACTCTTGAGTCTCCAACAGCCATTCCTTTGTAAGGCCAGACAAGAGGCGCTATTTCTGAATGGGAACAGATGGACACACACTTGTGCCTCTGTGCCCTGATAACCCACGTACAAATATCAGTGTCACGCAAATGGAAGTGCATGGAAGTTCACTGGAACAGGGAAGCATAAAAGTATCTTTACATCTGCAGTAAAGAACGAACACCCATGCAAATAGTTTGGTAATATTTTATGTTTTATTAAAAAGCAAGAACAGGATCAGTTTAAAAACAGATTGTATACTGTTCAATCTTTGTACATGAGTCTTGAATAAATATACATATGACATTGAAATGCAATTCAAGGTTTGAAAAACAAATGATATTGCTTTCTTTCCCAGTAAAATGGAATGACACTACCATTCTGCTTCTAACTTGTCAGTTTACAGATCAAAAATATATTTTAAACAATTTGTTCAGTTGGTGCCTGTTTTATATTTTTTTTAATGCTCAGGAGAATTTTAGAATTTGGATAATCAAAGTAGATGATCTGCGCATTGAAATGAAAGACTGTTTAATCAAGATTTCAGTACAATTCATTCAAACTGACTGTTTAGAAGGAAATTTTAAAATGGAAAATCTAAATAGTTTAATGTGGTTTGTACTGTAAAAGTGCTCGACGTAGTGAAAGAAATGTTCTAGCATTTAGAACGAAGCATTTAGGTGTAAATATTTCACTGTAAAGACCTGACTTGGTGATAAACAGAGGCAAATGTGATTAGGGCCGTAACGTGCCTGGCTGCTCACTGAGTGCGAGACAGAAGCTGCTTTTCTAAACATGGACTCACGTGACTTCATTAGGGGATGTTTTTCAGTGCCATCCAAACTGTGCTCTTTTACATAAAAAAACACCCCACTTAAGAATAATCACCAGAAACTGACACATTAAAGGTTTTACATATTTCATACATTTTTATGAGTGCAACAGCACTAGGTTGGTGTAAAAGCTGATGGGGCGGAGGGCGGTTGATTTATTTTTAAATGCAAATTTTAACTTAATTTGCCGTGGCTGTTGTCATGAAACTCTGATTAGGACAGTTGTTCTCAAACACAGTCCTTGGGGCCCCAGTGGGTGCAGGTTTTTGTTTCAGCCCATTTCTGCTTTTAATCGAACGTTAATCTCTATTAGACATTATTGACTTTGTTTTGTAATCACTGTGTCAGTCCAGAAATTGTCAAGACTTATTAATTTTTAATTAGAATTTTAAAAGACTTACTGATGTTGCTTCTTACAAATGTTTTATTTATGGTGTTTTTGATATATTAATCCATTCTCGTTAATCCTTAAATCACTGCTCCTAATTAATTAAATCGTCTTTTTATCATTATCACCTGTTTGTTATTACAATTTGAATATAATTAATGATTACATTTTACTGTGTGATTTAAACTTTTCCACAGATCTCACTTTGAACCTTCTTCTTTGTAAATCTTGTTTTTTTTCGTAATAAATTAAGACTGATAAACTCAGATAGATGCAAATGATTAGGAAGAATGAAGAGAAGGAACAAAGTAATTGATATTTAATTAAGATAGTCGTCAAATTAAAATGAGCTAATTGAAAGAAAAACCTGTATTACTGGGGCCATCAGGACCAAGTTTGACAGTCACTGGATTAAGCGATGCACCATGGTCATGCCAGTGACTGACAGGTCCAGGGAAATGCAGTTTAAGAACATCGTTTGTTTTAAGCATTATCTTCTGAAGCTCTAGGTGTCATGTGTATGCTGTGTATTGCATTGTACTACTTAATGTTGTTACTGCTGAGAAACGCAGGGATGAACCTCCCCAGTGGGAGAACTCAGCCCCACTACCTTCCTGCTCAGACTCAAGCCTCGTCTTCCTCGGCCGCTGCTTTGTGACACTCCGGCCGATGGCTGGACCGAGGACCCGTGTGATTTACTGTCCTGTGGTCTGCAAGCAGGACTGTGTAAAAAAGCTCACTTTTGTCCAGGGACCTCGCTTTATAAGTCTGCCCTATTTCTGGAGATGATCTTCTGGTGTCAGGAATTCAGGAAAATGAGCTAACTTCTGAGAGTAATGTAAACTATGCGCAGCAACTGAGTGCATGCCCAGGACTTAAGCACTATCGTCATGTGACAGGAGTGATATGTGAGCTACTGACATGACTTTATCACAACTGCCTGCCATGTTTCTAAAGATAAACTTTTTTTCAATCCTTCACATGGCTGTCTTGAGAAAGGACTCATGGGGGGAACTTTATTTTAAAACAAAGGTTTAGTAAAATCTGATCAGCGTTAACAAGGCCAGATACAAAATAACACTTGTAAGCCTAATCTTAACTGACTTGCAATTCACAGGCAAGAACAGAAACAAAGGACAAATATGAATTAAAAAACGTATGTATTTGATTTTAAGTAACAGCATAAGGCATATACCACCCTCACATTTCCTTTATGGAACATCATTTTTTAAATTCTGCTTTTTCCTGCAGTTGCTTGTGTATCCATAATGGGATTTCTGTCCAAAGGTAAAAATTCATTTACATGTACACATATTGTTTGGGTACATACTTTAATCTGAAGCACCTTAAATGTCAGTGCAAGCCTCAGGTGTATTTAGGCAACATTCAAACTGCTAAAACAAATGCATATGCATGTTTGTCTGATACCTCTGTGGGACTGTATTGTTTTAAAATGGTTAGCACTGTCGCCTTGCACCTCCGGGCCTGGGGTTTGATTCTCTCCTCGGGTCTCTGTGCGTAGAATTTGCATGTTCTCACCTGTGCTTGGTGAGTTTTCTCCGGGTTTGCTGGTTTCCTCCCACAGTCGAAAGACGTGCAAGTTAGGTTGATTGGTGTCTCCAAATTGCCCATAATGTGTGTGACACCTGACAGTGGGTATAAAATGTCTTCAACAACAGATGGAGTGATGCATCGGTTGAAGTACTTTGGTCGCATCAATGGCACTGTCTTTGCCAACATGCAAACCATGGCGTGGGACTAACACTAGGACGTAGTAGTAAGTCCTTAAAGCCTATGAGATACTGTATACCCAGACTGTATGTACATGTAATTTACAAGGACTATGAAAAGATAATGTTTATTATATGATACAAAAGTGTGTAATGCTGGACAAACTAAATTGTTCTGTCCATTATGTGTTACACTGGAGATGTTCACATAGCAGAGAACATTTGTTAGGACTCATTTAGCATTCTACTAGTGATGACATCTGATACCTTAGGTGTTTCAGACATTCCTTGATTTTATGAGTACAGTAAATCAAACACGTATACAAGCCTACCTCTTGCACTGTTTAAATGCTGAATCACATTACATTAAAAAAGACGCAAGGTGATACAGTGCTAACTCTTCTCAACCTTGTGATCTGACAATTCAAGATACAGTTGTAGGTGTACACCTGTAATTTCATGCTTGTATATTAAACTTAACTCTTGAGACGCATCTGCATCTGCCTGCTGTCAGTACTCACAGACATTATGTCGACCCTCACGTCTTTCTCGGTCTCTCTCCATGTGACATGTCTGTGTTTGATGTGGCTTTGAGAATCTGGGCTGAAAGGTGGCCATGGTCATCGAGTATTCAAGAAGCGCAGTAAATTTGGACAGTGAAACATGAAAGCGGCCTGACAGCATTCAGATAGTCCAGTGTCACAGAACATTTTCTTTCTCAAAACCATGCAGCTCAGACACTGATTTCTTAATATAAGTTGTAGGGCAAGTTTTGATCATTCACATGCCTGGAGCACATCTTGCAGTGTTTCCACACATCACAGGAACGTCCCAAGCAATGAGACAACTGTGGCTGTTGAAGTGCGAATGGGACAGGCAGGATTGTGCTGGTGATGCCGTTCTGTCTCGTGTCAGTTCCTTTTCTGTAATTGAAGGCACAAGAGCACACTGAAAGCATGACAGAACTCACCGACTCACTGACAGCTTAAAGCAGCTCATTCACTTCTGAAATCAAACGAAGAAGAAGGAAGGAGAGCTCTGCTACTCCACACCAGTTCGCAGTCTGAACTTTCAGTTCTCAGCATGACATAGTGGATGACAAACAGATTCCCTGCTCTCAGATAGGGTCTCACCAGACTGCAAATTGTGTTCACATGTTAACCATGTACCTGACTGTATCCTCTCATCTAACGGTTAAACTATGAAAACTATTAGTGGGCCATGTAACCGCATCATCAACAGTTTATATAATTTTAGTGGAATTAAACTAATTATGTATGGAGGTATATCAGCCCACGTAACACTCCCCAACCAATCAGCTGAAAACCTAAAAGAGGAAACTGGTTTTTTAAATTGTTTTTCATGTCACTTTAAATTTATACATTATATTAAATATTTAGCTTTAAAAGATTTTCTGCAGATCTGAATGTGTGTTTTGATTATACTAGCACAGCATACTATGCATTTCTTATATTTCCATGTTGATAAATGTTGTAAAATGTAGTTAATTTGCACAAGGCAGCTCTTACGCTATACCGTAAGTTGCTTCTGTAACAGCTGTGCTGAAAATGTGGTGTGAAATAACCACCCTCCCCCCACAACAATCTGGGAGAAAAGACACTTGCTAAGACTTTTTTTTGGATACGTTTATTACATGTATTAAGTCAATTTTTTTCTCTATTATATAATACTTTTTGGATAAATACAGAAAAACAATAAGCCTCATTATAGTAACAGAATTAGCTAAGAGTGTTGATGTTGAACAGATTGTGTTTCTGAAATCCACACTGAAATTCCGCACTGGTGAATTTAAGAAAGGGCTTTTTAGCTCAAACCCATAAGCCTTCCCAGATGGTCCCTTGTTGCACTTTGTGTGTGAGGGTGGCAGAGCTGATGATAGACAGACAGGCCCAAAGATCTTCACTGAGGATGGAATGAGCCTTTTGGTAGAGCACTGTATGCTGGAGCACATCATCCCTCTTGCCATGACAACCCAAGGAGGAGAGACAGCTCAGTGACAAACAGAAAAGGCATTCTCCATTGTCGCTGTACAGCAGAGCCATGCTTCAAACTTGCGAGATGCTTCAGTGCCTGCTTTCACTAGCTTCTTCTGTTCCTCGTACTGGAGCGCCATTTGTGACACGCGCTTCTTCTTTCTTTTGGTATAAATTGCGACAAACAGGTGCCGTCCCTTTCTACTCAGCCCAGCCCTTTCCTCGACCCCAAGTGCAGGACACAGCTGTGGCTATCAGTAGGGCCACAACAATGCTATGATTAGAGCCTCCTATTATAGCAACTGTCCTTTTCATGTGTGCTGTTGTCAAAGGGAACCATGCCCAGTCTCTGTGCCGTTCCACTAGGTGACAGTTCACATGCAAACTGCTTTTAAAGCAACGTAATCGCATTGAAATGTAACACCCAGATCCCAAAGTTCATAAATATCCACGTCACCAATCTTTGCTATTTCTTGTGGCCCCTCTTCCATCCTAAGCCACTTAGAGATATAGAGTAAAGATGTGGTCAGTCTCCATGACAGCGTGGTTTTATCAGCTTCACTCAGCTGTATGAAATAGCTCTGTGCTGTCAGTGGGTGAAGCACACATTGGAAATGGATTCCAGATGCCACGTAATCCCCTTTTCCTAAAAGGGTATTAAAACTCACCTTTACATATGGAAACCATTGCAGTTTGTTATCAGCTTGACCAAGTCAATCAGTGTTAGCTCATTCACAAATACTGTACCTATAGATACCAGTCAGCAGAAAAATACTTTTTAGTTTTCTGAAATTTGTGCTTTGAGTTTTATACTTGCTAGAAACATGAACAGGTGCGTCAGGGATGCAAGGAATAACACTTGCACAGTCCATGCTTTTACCACATTTGTTAATTTGTAAGAAACAGGTTTACTTTATAAACCCATGAATCAATTTTAGACAAAGTACAGACCTAGGAAAAATGTATTACCTTTCTTAATATACCTCATAGACACTCAACACAAATGTCTTTAATTACCACATATCACTGGTTTTTAGTTTCATTCATACTATTTTTTTTTCTTTGCTACCACTGGGACATGTTTACAGACTAGCAAATCAAGACAAACGATGAGGATGAATGGCGTAGCCAGCAATACAAACACAATACCAGTCATCAACACATCTGACCTGTGATGAAATGTAACAAAGTAATAGTACTTTGTTACACATAATCTTCATTCTTAAATTCCTCCCCTATAGTTACAACCCAGGCAGTCCTTTCTTGAAGCTGAAAAACCTGCTGTTCATGTACACATAATCCATAAAAATACTTAAGTACTGTAACAAAATAATAATACCTTGTTACAGTACTCAAGTATTTTTATGGATTATGTGGACTTAGTTGAGTTTTTGTTGAGTTTTACTCCACTACTTTTCTTAAAGTACTTTTACTCCGACCCCATTTCTCACTAAGTGTTTTTGTTACTACAACAAAGATACTGTATATGAACATGTTCCTCCCTCCCCTCTCTGTTTCCAGTCTGTGAGTTCAGCATAAACTCAGGCAGGTCAAAAGAGCAGCAGAGAGAAGCTGTCATGGAAGTAGCAGCAGCAGCAGCAGCTTCCTCCTCTAGCAGCAGGGATGCTGCCCCAACACCTGCTACTGCTAGCATAACTTCAACAACACCTCTCATTCTCACTATTTTGAATACCAGCTTTTTTGAGGCTAAAAAGCTGGTTTTTCAGCTTCAAGTAAGGACTGCCTGGGTTGTGACTGTAGAGGAGGAATTTAAGAATGAAGAAATTAAACAGAGGCCTTAGATTTAGGGAAAGGAAATTAATGGGACAGATGAAGAAATGATAGGAAAAAACGAAAACTGGATTTTTTTTTTTTTTTTTTGCCAGTGTGTTTATTACTACATGTTACATATAAAGCATTATAGAAACATTCATTTCATGTTCAGTTCATTTCAGTTTTATAATAGTTCATAAAGTTTTAAAGGCCTGTTTTTACAGTGCTGTGAAGGCTATATATGTTTTTAATTTTTAATTTTAGGTGGTGAAATAATTAATAATTTGGAAAAGAAGGCACTGCACAATAAAAATCTAGAATTCTTCAAATTCTGAATTTTTTTGACAAGATACTTCTACTTTTACTTTCAATACTTAAGTACATTTATTCAGAAACTGCTTCTGATACTGAAGTACAGTTAATAGACACTTTCATACTTTCACTTAAGTGATATTGCAGTGGGTGACATTGACTTTTACTTCAGTAATTGTATAGCAAAATGTCTGAATATTTACTTAAGTGTGGCTTTCATGTACTTTATACAACACTGGATCTGACATTTGTAATTCACACATCCCTTAATCAAATGTAAAACACCATCTATATATACCAGCTACCATCATGCTCGCTTCAAACCTGTGACTATTAATGGCATTATTGGCTTGAGCATGCATACCGCGAGTGAATGCTCATGGGTCCAGAGCTGTGACAAGGCTGAGTAACAAGTAAAAGTCAGTGACTTAACAAAGCAGATTGTGTGGGAGAAAATGTGATCAGCAGTCTTGCTTAATGAGAAATGAGTTCACTTAACTAACCCAGGGTGACATAATAAGGTTTGACAGCAATTCCATCCAGTTTTCTATTTCTATGTCTGTTGTGAAAGTTGGGTGAATTTAATCCAACATTAGCTACACATGTCTATGTGGTACCTAAAAATAGCCAGGTGATGAATTATTGTGTAATTACTGTAATGTATAAATACATTAGGTGTATAAAATTGGGAGCAGATAGCATGATAACCTAAGTGGTGTGATGTTTGTAGTTTATATTTCAATACCTCATGCGTCCCCAGAGACACACTGTCAGTGAGTTAATTGAGCCAAAAACAAGGAAAGACAAAACAGCTTCTTCATTAAATGCATGGGTAGTTTAGATGAAAACACAGTCAACACAAGATGTCTTATGTACACTAAGTACAATACACCATAAAGCCTACGCCTAAACCAGCCTCCTTATGACACCAACAACACCTAAAACATTCACAAAAGAAAAAAAAAATCATATCACCAATATTTTGTTCATCTTCATTTCACTATTAATAAATTTGGTTCTCATTAATAGTTTTGATGGGAAGGACCAATGAAATTATTGGGGGGGGGGGGCACCTGCCCCTCCTCTGCCATTGGGTAAAGATTACCACAGTTGTACATAAAAAAGCCCTGTATAATTTTGGAAATACAATAGGAATTACAGATAAACCCATAATCAAGGACAGTGTGGTCATTTTAAATTTAATTCTCGAGCATGCTCTGGAAGATAACATTTGCGTAATTACATATACACATAATGGAACCTTGAACATCACAGAGAAAATATCACTGATATATTTGTCTGAAGATTCCTATTTGGAATTGCAAACAAACCCAAATGAATTGCTTTGTAACCATCATGTTTTGTGTGGAAATGTGGGCTCTGTGTTATTATCGTCGTTATATGCAACATTCAAGGACATTTTGTCAGTAAGAGCAAACAAATTGATCCATTCTAATTAAAACTGGCTGTTATCAACAATGCATTGTTTTCCATTTTGTACAAATCTGTCTTTTCCACCAAACCTATTTGAAAATATTTCTGAATCTAAAATATGTATTGTCATATGTTCAGTTTATTGTGCAAAAAAATTCAATGACATTCTGATATGTAAGATATTGTCCTTTCAGTAGAGCCAATAACATTTGTAACATTTTTGGTTGATCTACAATCTGGAAAGTGAGGACATTTTGGGTTGCGTTTGCCCTAAATTTTAAATTTGGATCACTAAGAAGGTTCCATAATCAGAGAATGTACGTCTTGCTCAGTGTGATACCAAGTTTCTCATTAACATCTTTTCTACCACATATTACTGATCTTGTAATCAATATCCTGTGGATTGATGAATGAAACGTTGTTGGAAAGAAAACTTTTTAAGACATGATAAATGTTTCATACTTTGAACAAGTACTATAAAAACACCAGCATGTGAATATGGTTATGGGCGCCTGTACGCTTTTTAAACAAGGCATGTCAAAGCATCATTCTGGTGCTTCAGTGGGTGCTGCTTTATGTTTCACACAGCCTCTGGTTTTAATTGAATGTTAGTCTCAATTCGTCTTATATAATTACTGTCTCAATCTAGAAACCCTCAAAAATGTTTAATAAGAATTTACAAAGCTTGACAGAGTCTTGTGTTGCTTCTTAGCATTTTTTAACAATTATGGTATTTATATATATATATATATATATATATATATTGATATTTTAATCCATTTCTTTTTAATTATCACTAAGTCACAGCTCATGATTAAACATTCTTTGACCTTGGCATGTGTTTGTGCGTCTCATTAATTATTACTATTTGAATACAATTGACTGATTTAAATGAAACACCATGCCTAATTATTTAGACATTTTCTGCTCCTAATCTGCATTTAGATTCACATTGAAATGTGTGGTTTCTATTATTATTATTATTGTTATTATTATTATTATTATTATTATTATGTTACAGATCTTAAAGCACAAGACTCTCACTTTTAACATTCTTCTTTTGAGCTCTTATTTTCTCTCAGTTGAGACAAGTGTAGACAGATGCAAACAATCAGCAAGAATGACGAGAAGAAACGATGTAATAGATATTTAATTAAGATAGCGTTCAAATTAAAATGAACTTATTGGCTGAAACAAAAACCTGCACACACTGCGGCCCACCAGGTCCATGCTTCACACCCCTGATTTAAATTAAACTAGGAAAAGAAACAGTCTACACTTAGCATCACAATCGTCAGTGGTGAGTGATATCCGATATTGTTTTGATATTGGAGGTAATGTTTTTGTTATTCAGCATTTTTACTCTATAAACTGTGCTTGTTTTCTGGTAGTGGTGTGATCCTGTGTTTTTTACGAACCCTGTAAAATTTTCTGGAACAGTAAACGTCAAACAGAATGTTATTTAATCATTCACAGTCCAGGGTGAGAAAAGTAGACAAACCTTTGTAAAAATTTACTTCTCCTTAACCTAAGTAGAGGTGTGCCTCTTGGTTGTAGGGGAAGTCTGACCTGTGACAAAGTCTGGTTACGGACAGAGTCTGGTCTTCTGAAGGAAGATGTGTTGATTTCAGTCATATGCTAATTGTAAATTTCAGAGGGTCTTCACAAAGGAATTTTTGGGAAACTGGACACTAACAACCTGGACATTCGTCAGTCCACATTAAGACAAACTTTTCATAGATGGTGGAAGTTCATTAGTGTTGCTACTCTCAGTATGAATGGAAGTCCTGCAAAGACCACACCAAGAGCATAACTTGCAATGCTGAAGGAAGGTGAAAAAGAATCCAGGTACAACAGCAAAAGATTTCCACTACTGTTGTATACATTTAAAATTTTAGTTTTGACATCTTATGAGACTGAAACACGATTCACATAGAATGGTGAAAAGTTATCTTCATTTGGTAGGTTTATGTTTCATCTTTTGTTATTGTGATCAGAAGCTTATTGCTCCAAACTGCACAAATCATTCATTGTCTTAACTGCTTAGTCCTGGTGAGGGTCATGGGGAAGCCTGGAGCTCATCCCAGAGCACAGGGCAGGGGACCAACCCACCGCAGGGCGCGCACACACTACAGGTAATTTGGACACATCAACCTAATCTGCATGTTTTTGGACTATGAGAGAAAACTGGAGCACCTGGAGAAAACCCACCAAGCACAAGGAGAACATGCAAACACCATGCACACAGACCCAAGGCAGGAATCAAACCCCAGGCCTAGAGATGTAAGGCAGCAGTGCTAATCACCATACCACCATGCCACCTCTGTGCACAACTCCTTGCTATAAATTTCTTCATATAAATGACATGGAACCCCTTAAAAAAAAAATTATGAATTGTCAAGACAAACCATGGACATTAAATGACCATTTGCCATAGTAAAATATCAGTAAGGGAATCAAAATAGACACTTGGATATGAACATTTGGCTCTCACATCCATTAAGAACAAAAATAGTATTCACAGACACCATGGAGAAAATCACTGCCCTCAAAATACCATTGCTTCATGCCTCAGATTTGCAAAAAACCACCTGGGTGTTCCACAGTGCTTTTGACCTTTTGTGTACAAATGAAACAAAAGCTGAACTTTGTGGCCGGTATTTACATAACAGTATGGAGGGGGAAAGGCATGGCACAGCAAAGCCCAAACCTCATGTCAGATGTGAAGCATCATGGGATAGCAGGCATTGCAGTTTGAGCTGGCTTGTTACCTAAGGGCCTGGATGGTTGCCAAATGAACATTGATTTTTAAAATCATTGTCAAGATATTTTATGAAAGAACAATGATCCTACACATGAAGACAATGTTCCCAAACACAGGACTAAATCAGCAACTGGATGGTAAAATAGAAAGTTTGTGTTTAAGAACTGCCAGAACAGAGTCGAGACTCTCTGGTATTATTAACTTAAAAAGATGTGGCATAAACTGAGAATGGGTGTTCATGCAAGAAATCCCAGAAATACTGATGAACTGAGGCATTTTTTTAAGGAGGGGTTGTTTAAAAATCTGATGAGCTGCTTCAGGAAATATTTTCTGGACATTTTTATGTCATTATTCAGTTATTAAATGCAAGGGTAATTTTTCCAACCTTAACTGTGAATGCAATGTGTTCAGTTTATGTGAAACAGTATTTTCTGTTTGTTATTAGTCATATCAAATTTAATGGGAAAATAATTGTCGAAACTCAGGAAATGTTGATGTGTTTCACAAACTTCCTGCCACCTCTTACACTGCTGATAAACAGCTGAGGACATAATTCACCTTGTTTGCTTAAAACTAATATAAAAGTTTATTTTTAAAACATTCTTCAAATGATTTGTGGTTTGTTTTAATTTGATTAACTTTGTATTTGAAATGTATTTATTTGCATTTATTCAGCCAATATCTCATGTGAAAATGTAACTTTGTTGCAGCTGTGAATCCAAGATAATTTAAGATGTTAATTAATGAGCATTTTTACTTGACTTCAAGTCTTTTTTCACCGGCACATTATAAAAATACGCATGTATGTTAAAATAATAGCAGCTTTAAAGAATAAGAAAAGCAGTTTGTGTTCTAGACTTCAGCATGGATTAAACTGCTGTTATAATGTTACAAAGCAAAGAGTCATAATAAAAGTGGTCAAGCTGAAGGTCATAGAGGATTATATTTAGGGTGTACGCAAGCAAACAAATTGTGAATAAGTTTCTGGAGAGTCCAAGGGAAATAATTTATCATGTAAAAATAAACTTT
>JABJVR010002160.1:0-17871 GCA_025773905.1 Chitala chitala
GTAGAGGTCAGTGTGGAGCAGAGGTTAGTGGGGGGGGCATGTGTCAGTGTGGAGCAGAGGTCAAGGGGGGTGCATGTGTCAGTATGGAGCAGAGGTCACTGGGGGACAGGTGTCAGTGTGGAGCAGAGGTCAGTAGGGGGGCATGTGACAGTGTGGAGCAGAGGTCACTGGGGGACAGGTGTCTGTGTGGAGCAGAGGTCAGTGTGGGACAGGTGTCTGTGTTGACAATACCAAGGTTTTGATAAGTCTGCTTTCTGTGGTCTTTCTTTATTTAGATCTTGGGCCTCTACACCACCATCAACCCCGAGGCATCAGCAGCACCCTGCTGTGTGTCCCAGGACCTCGAGCCCCTCACCATCCTGTATTACATTGGCAAGACTCCCAAGATTGAGCAACTTTCCAATATGATTGTGAAATCTTGTAAGTGCAGCTAGGAGCTCTTAAGAGTCATGTGTGTACATGTGTACACACACACACACAAACATGCATACACACACAGACAAGAGACCCACATGTACTTACGCAGGCACACACATACATACATACACCGGTGACAAACATACATGTATGTGCACAAGCGTGCACAAAATTGCACATACACGTACAAACACATACGCACAAAAAACCCACATAACAGCCACCAGCCACACACATGCCTGTGTACAGTCAGGTGCTGGAGATCTTGAGCACTAAGCAGAAATGCCTTTCTAAGAGCTGACCCACCTGTTTAGAGCTGTATACCCTCTGGTCATAGGCGGCTGTCCCAGCATACTTCATCTCACAGGAATACCCAACATGCGTAAACACTGGAAGCGTATTTAAGTGTCAGTATGTGAAGTAACTAGAAGGAAGATGAGTGCATATCAAGCCCAAATGAAGCCAATTTTAAGTGAAATCATTTATTGCTGAACTTCTGTATTTCTGTTTGGATTTATTTTTGCTAGTGAGTGTGATTTTTTTTATAATGATTGTTTGAGTAGTGTTTTATTTTTTATTTTTTTGTCTAATTGTGTTGTGCAGTGTGACCCCATTTGATAATTGCTCCATAAAATGAGTGTCATTTCAGAATTTAAGTACTTGGAAACCAATTAGGGAATTATTTCCACACCGAGAGTCAACAGCATTCCAGAAGGGTTGGGTGTCCGTGTTCTGCGACGCTCCAGTAAAGGCATGCTTCAAAAATGTATTTTGTCCTTGCCTCTCAGACGATGATTTAGCCAGGCAACTGTGATTTACAGATTAAATGCAAATCAGGACCTACAACGTAAAGGGGTCTTGGTAACATCGCAGCTGCCAGTTAAACCCTCTTGGAACTGAAAACCCTTAACTGACCCCATTTCTGTGTCCTGTTAAAACAGCTCTATTCATATTACTGCACTGACTTAGATGTCCTTTTTTATTTTTCAACATTTCAGCATCATTGCCCTCAAACGATGTCCTTGTAAAGTCAGTAATGGTTTTATGATCACATTCACACAGCATCTTTCGGGAGTTAGACGACCAAAAAAGAGAGGTTGCACTTGTCGTTTTTTCGAGTTGTCGTGGCTGTTGCTAACCCACTACCATGTATTGAAACACAGTTGTTACTGTGACACTGTAGTGGTGAATAAATTATTTAAGTTACTAGAAAAGGCTGTTGTGTCTTGTTTCTCTCTGAGGCACTTCTTATGCACTTCAGTTGTAAATTTTGTTTTTTTTTCTTCTTTTTAGATTATTCCTGCATACTTAGTCCATGCTTCACATATGCATCACATTTTTTACATTAACTATTCATTACAAAGTTTTTTTTTCCATCCCATATTTTGGATAGTGTCTCTGTACTTTGAATGTTAACCATAACCAGAAATTGTAGTACTGAAAAAATGTAATTTAAGAAATGGCAATAGTGTCTAATTATTTTTTCGCTAATACCTGAACAATGCAAGTTGATACTTTCCACTACTTTAACTATGTTTTACCTTCCGCGGAGGGGGCAAAAAAATGCAGAAAAACTGTCTATTTCACTGAAGCAGCCACTAGTTATGTAACCCCCCCCCAGAGAGTAAGTGGAGTAAGTGAAGCAGAAACATTATCAGACCCTAATGCCACCTTGCCTCAAAGATTCCTTTTCTGAAGAGCATTGTCTGGGCAAAGCAGTTTTCCTGCCTAAGTAACGTAAGGTTCTGCTGGCTAGAACAGTGAAACGAGACACTAGCATTTTGTGTCTTTATGTCAGCACTCAACAATGCAGAGACCCGATTAGCACACTGAAATATTCAGACTATTTGTCAAAGATTGAGAATGTCTGTGTTTATGCGAGCGTGTCTTCTGTGAGCTCACTTTTTGACGAGGGAAGCAGGAGTGCCTGTCTGCGTCTTGTGTTGTGATTATGGAGAAACCAGAAGGAGTGAGTAGCAATATGGGGACGTGTGACTAAGATAGATGCGTTTATCATTTTTTTCCTAGTTCATATATTACGCATTGCTTTTATTTGAAAATAAAAAGATATACTAAAAGACAGTATGCTACAATAAAAGGATATTATTAAGCAGGGGCAAACCTAAACCCTTTTTAAGGGGGCTTTAGCATCCACATTTACACGATTACCCTCAAATTTTATGTGTAATTTTCACTTAAATGTATTTGAATATTCCATTATGTGTTTGTACATAAGAATAAAATGTATGTATCTACAGTACTGCTACATATCTACATATCTGCTGTCATATTTTACATTTAGTTAATAAAAACTGATCTGTTTGTGTATAATTTAGTGAGAGGTGAAGATGTTTCTGTCTAAGAAGTTGTACTGAGTTTTACATTAACTGCATTCATATATCCAAAGGCACAGAATTGTTTCTAACTCACCTCATAGATGAGATATCCATGTTCAGGGTGCTAGAAGTGTACACACTCACAAGTACACACACAAACATTTGTGTTTTGTCTACAGCAATCTTGTATGTTAGTTCAGGGAAATACCTTTTAGAGCTATATAACTCAGTTTTATACACACTGAAATTGTTCTTGAGAATATTACACAGCTTTATTAAATAACTACCCACCATACAGTAAGATCCTCACTGGCGGAAATGGATAGAAGAGGAGGTTAAAGATGATGATGATGTTGATGATTGATGATGATGATGCATTGATGATGCAGAATGTTCCAGTGCTAGTCTCAACGCTAGTCTTAACAATGCTAATGATTTGTGTTACTGTACTTGTAGGCCAGGTTTCTAATCTTTAATGAAAATCTCTAATTTTTTGTTGGCCATAAGTACATTTTCTGTGGTTACGTTGAAAAATTGTGCATGTGGGCATCTTCCAGAGTTTTATTGAGATTGCCAGCAGAAAATTGAAAGAAAATAATATTGTCACAAGGCTTAATTTTCAGTGTAGTTGCTACTGTAATAAAACACATTTGTGTATATATTGCCTTTATTGAAGTGCTCCTGCACGTCTCTTATGGAACTATGGTCTTGAACCACTCCCAGCCAATGCAGCTGTCCCTGTTTATCACAGCAAAGTGACCTTTCTGTCTGGGGGAGATCCCAATGGGTACCTGCCTAATATCCTCCATATGCACGACCACTTTGTACCAACAGTCAATTCTGTTTCTGTACAATGGGACACAGCCAGCCTTCATACTCACCTTTCCTCAGTGTTTATGATGGTTTGAAAATAAGGCAGAGCACTGTTGTGGAAATGTGAAGAGACTGATTGGTGAAAGTCAATTAGAAGCTTACATGTTATAGTCTGAAAGCAAGACTGCAGTGTTAAGAAGGATAACAAGTGGTTTGGTTGGCTGAAATAAGGAGTGTCTGTAAGTGTGGCTGGAGTGTTGAGTTTGGCTCATACATGTCAATAATAGTACTCCTTTCTAAGAGGAAAAACGGCGTGTAACTGAATGAGCGGCATTTTCCCATGAAACCATTAGACAGGGTTAATGTAACCAAAAGAGTAAAAAAAAATCCTGTATTTGGTATATTGGGGTTTTAGAAGATAAACACAAAGGAATGTTTCAGAACTGACAGCACAGAAATAAAGTGGGTTTCTGAAACAGGGGAAGAGGAAGCCCTGTCTCTAATGGCCCAAATTACTGTTATCTTAGTAAGGAATTCATAAACAAAAACACTATAGCCAAGAATGTGACTGCTGGACTGAGGTAGCCAAGCAGGAGAATTCTGACACCCCCCCACCCCCCCAAACCCAATGCCCATTGCTGGTCGCTGCCCCAGCTTGTGTGGCACGTGTCCGCCAGCCTTCGACGCTTATCTGTTTTTTCAGGATGCTGCAGTTGTTTTCTGGCTCTGGCGAGATCTGGGGAAAGAGTGACTGACAGACCCTAATTTAAATCACCCAGAATTCCTTTCATAGGCAGCCAAGGAGCTCCGGGCCCAAGGAATGCAGCACTCTCTCCCCACAGGGCATGCAGGCAGCTGCTGGGACTGGTATTAGCCTGAAAAAAGATGAACTCCCAGGCAGCCAAGCTGCCTGCCTACCATTCCTGCTTATCATGCCAGCTCTGGGACACATATCAAAGCCCTCATGCACTTCATATCCTAAACAATTTACAAGTGGCGCTATGTCGGTTGGTGGGCATCACCTCGACTCCTGGCAAGATTATTTTCAGATGGCATTAGATGTCCTGGTTCAGCGATACTGCAGGGTGGGATTAAATTGTATTTGCCCACATACATTTCATATATTGTCTCCAGTTAAATTACAGCGCGAAACAGAAGATAGGCCTCTCTCGTCCCACTAAGTCTGCTGGCAGGCTTCCCAAGGCGTGATGTCATTATCGGCACTCGACTCCATGGTCCAGGTTGCTCAAGCCTTAGGCCATGGACTGGGCAAAAAGTTCAAATTTGGGTACTGACCCCATTTTAGGGATGTCAGTGCAGTGAACAGGACGTCCAATATCCACTGCAGGGTCTGATGTGTGAGGGTGTGTGAGGAATATTTTATGGAGTCAGGGACAGAGAGTATGGGTGTGTCCAGTGGCAGACTGCTGGGATTAAGAGTGTGGAACATAGAACTCAGTGTGTAGGATGGCCGCAATTAGGCATATTGTTGAAAACCACACATTTCACATACAGCTATGTGATTAAAGTTTACAGTGTCTCCATTATAAGAGTATTGGATGGATTAGCAGACTGGGAATACAAGATTCCCTGTTTGACAGATTGTGTTTGACTGGTGATTATTAGGCAATATTACGACTTTTTTAAATTACAAGTTTTGTGAAAGAAAAAACTTTACAGGGATCAGCTAAAGAAGAAAAATAATGTTCTGTAAGAATACTGAAGGGTACTGGATGTCCTCCATAACTACAAACAACTGAACTAATAAAATATCTTATTTTCCACAAATGCAATGTCAATGACAATCCTGTCACTTATGTAATCACGTTTAACCCATTCCCCAGATGCACCATAAAACAAATTTCAGCGAACAGTAACATTATACCTATTGCATCATTCTCCTAAATTTACATGTCTGGATACGAACAGGAAAGACCTGGTGTCTCAATGGGTAGAACATAACACATATGTGAAATGTTGTAAGTCGTTCTGGATAAAAACGTGTGCTGAATGAATAATAAGAAAGAGGGAATGTTCAGCATTCAGACTGCAAAGGTCTGAGCATGAACTCTCTGTAGGATCTATGGGCACAATTAAGAGTTTATTTTGGGGATTGGCAGTTTTCCAGTGGCACATCTGTGCTGTACCTCAGCGTGCTGACAGAGCCTGCATGCAGGCAGTATGGTACGAGTAGCTTTTCCTTTGAAAAGGCATGGCTCAAAAAAGGCGTTGCATAGCTAGTGATGTGCAGTTACGCATTTGAGCTGTCACAAGACTAAGCCGCAACATAACCGCAAACAATAGCTTGTCAATGTGGAGCTCATAGGGCTACTGCATTTCTTCTGAACATTTATGCACGGACATACAGTACATTGTTTTATTGAATAATGATACATATCAGTGTTGTTCTCCTGTATCTCTGAGAATTAGATATACCATTAGAGTGTGGTGTATGTAGTATAGTGGTATGTGTAATAATAATTTGAATGTGTATAGAAATTTAATGGGTTTTAATAAAGTAAAAATATAATTCTGACAGGGATCTCACTTAAACAGCACCGTCCACTCTCCTGATTGTTACTGGAACTTGTAACATCTGTCCACAGTCCAATACCACTGCATCTTGTAACATCTATCCATAGCCTAATATCACTGCAGCCTGTAACATCTGTCCACAGCCCAGTATCACTGCATCTTGTAACATCTGTCCATAGCCCAATATCACTGCATCCTGTAACAACTGTCCATAGCCCAATATCACTGCATCCTGTAACATCTGTCCATAGCCCAATATCACTGCATCCTGTAACATCTGTCCACAGCCCAGTATCACTGAGTCCTGTAACGTCGGCCCATAGCCCAGTTTAACTGCATCCTATAACATCAGCTCACAGCCCAGAATCACTGGGTCCTGTAACGTCGGCCCACAGCCCAGTATCACTGGGTCCTGTAACGTCAGCTCACAGCCCAGAATCACTGGGTCCTTTAATGTCGGCTCACAGCCCAGAATCACTGGGTCCTGTAACGTCGGCCCACAGCCCAGTATCACTGGGTTCTGTAACGTTGGCCCACAGCCCAATGTCACAAACACAAGCATGTTCTGATACTCCAGCTTCATGATCTGACACAATCCACAAACGTACCCCCCAATCAGTAAACTAAACCTGTCTGATCTTGATCACATTGCCCAGAATATTATATTCACCTGTATCCAGTTAATTCAGCCGGCACTACTTTGTACATTCCAGTCTTTTATAAGCAGTTTCTGAGTAGCCCATCCCTGGAGATCCTGTTGAGAGTTTCTGGATTTGTGTTTTGTTGTGGACTGTGAATTTTAGATTTTTTCTCTGGCTTGTTGTTAATGTTTTGGATATTGATACCTGTTTTTCCCTGCTTGACCAGAATTTTGGCTGTATTAGTCTTCTTGGTTTTGGACCCTGTTGTCTTTTAACTCGACCACAATTTCTGGATACTGGACTCTGACTAATTGATTAAAAATTTGTGCTGTGCAATTGAATCTTCCCTGTCTCATTGTACTATCATTAAAAACCCATGTGACAGTCTGAGTTTGTTTTCTGTTTTGGGGGGGTGAGGATAATCCATCTGAATGATGGTGAAGCAGTACTGTTGCTTCTTAGAATCACGATATGAGAAACGGTTTTTGTGTGTAACCCTCTTGTTGGCTGCTCTCCCACCTGCTAGAGGGGACACGAGGAGTAAAGTGATATGTTTCATCTCTGAGCATGTGAGTGGCATTAGAAATGGTCCTGATCTTAATTCTTAGGGCCTTCCCAGGCCATTCCTGTGTCATGAGGCAACAGCACGAACGCCATGCTTGGTGAGGATCAAATCACAGGCAAACATTTGTTCCATATAAATTCTAATAAAACCAAATAAGCACATGGATGAACTATTGCAGGTATGCAGGGTAGAATTCTGTCTTTATAGCATGGGCCTGAGATGAAGGGAATTGCTGAGGCAGCCGTGTCTTCCAAGTGGGTAAAATGTGGGTTAGGGAGGCTTAGCTGGATGGCTGATAGGGCAAAATAAGGGCGGGACTTGTAAAGCTTTAGGAGGGCCGTGGGAAGGCAGACTGGTCACTGGGGCTGCCCTGGGAGCTGAGCGGATCTTAAATGAAAAAATGTAGGTGGCATAACAAGGGCAGGGCAGACATCTAAAGTGGACGAGAAGTGAAAGTAAAAGGACTGATTGTAAATCTGCATAGATTATAAAGTTGAAGGTAGGTGGGGCTACAGGGATTTATCTGAAATCTGAGTGGATCAGTGGCACTATACTCAGATCCGAGTGGATTATTAGCAAATGTGCATATGAGTGAAGTGAAACTGCAGCAGATTATAAATGGATGTGTGGGTGTGGTTACTGACAGAAGTGAGATCTGAGTTAAATGTTTAAATGGAACCAGAGGTGCAGCACAGTTATTCAGTGGAGCCATCGGGGCACACTTTAAGAGACTATATGCAAGAGTTGGTAACTGGAGTAAAATCAAAGTAGATTATAAATTAACGGGGCTGTTGCTACTGGCTAGACTGAGACCTGATAACGTTATAAAAGGATGTAGGTAGGGTTACTGACCGGATCAAAATCTGGTTGGAGAAGTCAGTTGAGTTGAAGTAAATAAGCTTATTTTGACTGTTACAGCAATGCTTAGGGAAGAGTCGCAGTGTGCCACGGACCACGTTGAACTTTTTGAGGTGCTGTCTCGCTGTATGTATGCTTAAGTCAGCTCACTTCAAAAGTTTTCCTGTAACCTGATTTTTTCAGAGTAGCTGAAGCAGCTAAAACAGATCCCCTCCACTCATAACTGCTGGACCACTCCATTAACAGCCCCAGCTGGCCTCGGTGGGGAACAAAGAAACCATTGAGAGCTACAGAAGACCAAAGGGCCATGACATAACTGCAGTAAGCAGCAGGTCAGACTCTGTCTCTCTACTCATATCTGCACGACATCATATCGGCTGCTGGACCTAGCACAGGGTTAATAAACACAAAACGTTTGGCTGACAAACACCATGGCCATGGTTTTCCACACCTTTCAAAAAGACCAAAAACAACTGAGTAATTTCAATGGTGTCAAAAACATTGCTGTCATCGTTAGGTCTCTGTGAAACTTTTTTCCTCTCCTTGATTCTGCTCTGTTGGGTTTTGTGCACCGCACAGCTCCTGTAGTGTCAGCGCCGGCCCACCGGACCTTCTCAGCCATTCTGTTTAAGCACCTTCATTATGGTGCGGAGCACGACAGCTTCTCTGCCTCTGACCAGAGGTGCGATGGGAGGAGACAAATGAATTACGGCCAAGAACAAGAAGCGGATGAAAAGCTGCCAAACGTACCCTTTCATTTTGCACCCTGAAGAACAACTAAGCAGGCAGAATGTGTTCATGAGAAGAGTCTGATGGAAGCAGTGCTGAGCAAAGGGGAAACTCTTTGTGGGAGGTCTGGTGAAATCTCTGGAGCATGTTGTTAGCTGTTTTGGCTGCTGGAGCGTTTCATATGTGTTTGTTTTATCTTTTATGTTGCGTGTCTCTCATCTCTAAATGTTTTTATTGTCAAGTTCCTTGTTATCCACATAACTTTCAAATGTAACTGTGGGGCAGGGGGTGTGGCCCCCATCTGCTTCGGAGAGGGAGGGAGACCCAGGGCTTGATCTTCATTAGTTAGCTGAGTTAATTACTCCCACAGGTCCCTCATTGCTTGGGACATGATTGTGCCTTTTTTATGACCTCTTATTCCTGTGCAAAACCTTATACACCCTGTTTTCGGCTGTATTTTTTTCCAAAAAAGATTGTGTCAGAGTTTGTACTTTTTTGTGCAGGGGGGAGGGGTTAATAAAAACCCCTGGGTGTGCTTTATGTTCTCCCTTTGAGCCCCTCAAATTACATTGCGGTATGTATGATTGTGTGCTACTAATATCATGTTAACAATAGAAAGATCAGGGGTACAGTAAAGTCTTTGATAAGGACAGAAGAAGCACTTGACAGTGTGAATTTCTACCTGACTGACATGTGAGCACCTGGCTGATTTTCTCAGACCCTAACAGTGTTTACCTTAGAGAAGTCCAAGTTCCTTCTAGGGGAGGATCCAGGACCACATTAGAACAAATCCATTCTCTCTCACTTTTCCTCTAATATGCTCTTGGCTGTTACACTGTTTTGATAACAAGGTCAGAATGCAGTTTACATGTGCTAATGGGTTTATTGGAGGAGTGACTGTCTCCCTAACTCTGACCGATGACTAATGTTATTTAAGCCTGAAGGGTTCTGGCCAAAAGATGAAAAAACAGTTTTTCATCAATTGCAAAACAAATCTATGGAAAGTGTTTTGTTGGACACATCAAATGCAGTCTCTTATTCATTCCTCTGTTCGAATGTAATGCAATCCATAGGGTATAGAAACATTTCTTAAGCTTTGTTCTCTTACGGGAGGTCAAGGATCACCTTTGTAGACTTGAGCGGCCCACTCTGCAAATTTTTATTCTCTAAGCAACAGTAGGCGCCAGTTTGTGGGAGAGGAATGAAATGGCGCACAAATATATTTTCACAAACTTAACTGATTAAAGTCTGTAATTGATTGCAGGAGGTCTACAAAGCTTATTGACTGACCTTACCGCCTCAAGGGCGGGTAAAGCAAGCATTCAACATGTTTTCTGCCATCTCTGTGAGACAGGTTTTTTGCTGCATGAATAAATCGGCCATGATTCCGGTCCAGTTTAGATGACAAAGATCCATTCGTGATGACAGAACAGGAATGAGGAGATGAGTGACGTCAGAGATGACAGCCTTGTGAAACCGATTTTCCTGAGAGCAACCACTGTTAATAGAAGGAGGGGGTTTTGACCTTGAGGAGAGAAAGTTAACAGCCTTAATTAATTAGTTAATTAGCTGAGCTGGTGTTGGACCTCACCTACCCCTCCCTCCTGGTTCTCCCAGTGTGCCTCTGTGTTGTCCATTCTTGGACTTGTACCTGAGAACCACTGTGTTCTTGGAACATGCTTTCTTGCGATGTTTCTTACATTTGATTTTTCTGTGTTTTATAAAGTCATCACAGTTGTGACTATAGCCCCTTTTCAGCTCAAGAATGCATCTGTAGGTGCTTTTTGATTGCAATAAATACAATTAGCCGTATTCTGATGTGTTCCATTGGAACAGATGTTGTCTTCAGCACTTATAGTCAGTTCTCACAAGGGTATGTTACATGCTTAACACATAGAGTTTGTGATGAACAGCACAGAAGTGCTCAACTCTGTGTTAAAGTGTTGGACAAACCAGGCCATAAGACTGCCAAACGGCCATATACTGAATTAGCCTGGGTAGCATTTATCTATCTGTGATGTCAAGGCTTGCATCATTGCACTATGACGTGTCCCTGTATTTTCATTTATTGATTGTTTTTCTCTGTGGTGGGTTGGTGCCCTGCCCAGGGTGTCCCCTGTCCTGAGCCCTGTGCCTCCTGGGATGAGCTCCAGGCTTCCAGCAACCCTGAATTGAATAAGGCAGTAAAGCAAATGGATGGATGGATTGTTTTTCTAGGTAAAATCTAAAAACATACATATACACCCTGGTACTTTGCTTGTACGAGCTGTTTTCATTACAATGTGCTAGTTAAGATTTTTATTTACTTTAAATATAGTTTTTGTTATATTAACTCAGGGGTGTCCAATTACTGTCCTGGAGGGCCACAGTGAGAGCAGGTTTTTGTTTCAGATAATTTCTGCTGTTAATTGAACCTTAATGTCCATGAACCATTACTGCATTTTAAAAGCATGATGAGGACTTGCTGATGTTGCTTCTTAGCATTTTTTAGCAATTATATATAATTTATTTATTATAATCCAGACAATTTCTACTCTGATTCTGCAGTTAGAGTGACATTGTAATGTATGCTTTATATATTTGTTATAGATCTGAAAGCACAAGAGACTCACTTTTAACTTTAACTTTCTTCTTTGAAACTGTTATTTTTGCTCAAATAAGACAACTAAGTGCAGACATATGCAAATGATCAGGAAAAATACATTGAAGCAGTGATGTAAAAGATATTTAATTGAGATAGTTGTCAAATTAAAATGAATGAACTGGTTGGAAGAAAAATCTGCACCCACTGTGGCCTTCTAGGTCTGTGATTGGACACCCCTGTATTAACTTGTTTGTATTTAATTGATATTGTATTGCTGTTAAAATGGTTCTGCTGTATTGTTTTTTTACAGCCTTGTATCCCAAGAATTTAATTTTCAGTTTATACTTTTACAAGCTGCTGTGACAGTAAATCTGAACCTAAATCATTGGTGACGTTTTTTTTAAATGACAAAACTAAGCAGGACTGTTAGCTTCTCTTCTTCAGGTATCCACCATGGCCATATCATGACAACCGTACGAGCTCCAAAAAAGCACACTAGTGCTTCAGTACATTTTCAGTATTAACATTGTGGCTGTATTGGGTGCCTCAGGTCATGGGGGCAGGAATCGCACACAACTTTTTAAACGCTCACACTGTTCACTGTTGTATATTTTTAAGTTCAAATTTGTTCTGACAAATGCACTCTTTGTTCTGAGCACAGCATAGGCACACATAAACGTGCGCATGCACACGCACACGCACGCACGCACGCACACACACACACATACACACACACACACAAACCCGTTTTTCTCCATACCCTGAAAGTGCCCCTGACACACGCCCTAAGCATCTTCAGATCGTGTTCTCTGTTCATTTGGAACTGGTCCAGTTACTGGTTCTTAACTTAACAGACATTCTCAGCACTGCTGGAATACTTATTACTGACATACTTCTCCAAGGGAAAAAAAAACCTGAAACTTAAGTCGGTATCCTGTTCACAAAGGCATATTCATTTGTGCCATGTGCATTTTTGGCAGACACGGCTCCTTCCAGACTTGAGTGAACTTTGTATCAGAAGAGAATTGAGTTAGCAACGTTTGCTGCTCTGATTCAACACTTACACCGTTTTGAAACCAAATATTGTGAAACTGACCTAGCAAAGCAGATTTTTTATGCATTCAGCCTAATAATAGTTTTATAGCATGGAGGAATTCAAACCCATTCCCAGTACATGTTTCTGGATAACCCAGAAACATAGAAACACACGCATAGGGAGACCAGAAATGGCAAAGGAACTGAGGAAAAAAGAGAACTACAGACACTGGAACAATGCACGTGGGCAGGGGGTGGGGGGTGTCGACCTCCGGCATGACATGTTAGCGGGAGCAGAGCATAAGTCACGATGTGGTGAAACACCTGGACTCCTTACCTACACATGATAACTGCCTTCACGTTAATCTGGGAGTTCCTTACCAGCACATTGAAAGTCCCAGCAGAAAGCCTCTACTGCATCACTGATCAGGTGAACATAACACAGTGGAACAGAACAACACTTTCTTGTGGAATGGTTCTACAAGGGTCTGTGATCATCGTCTGAGGATGAAACATTGGTTACAGAGCATGAGAGAGACCTCACTTAAACGTCACGCTATAAGCAAAGCACTTAAAGGTCACAAAGAAGTGTGTGTGTGTGTGTGTGTGTGTGTGTGTGTGTGTGTGTGTGTGTGTGTGTGTGTGTGTGTGTGTGTGTGTGTGTGCTAGCTGTATTCTTATGCCCTTGTTGTGATAACACCAGTCTAGGGTGGAGGTTTCAGTAAAACGAAACATTTTACTGAAAACAGCAAGCTCAGATGACACAGAATTTAAAAATTCCAATTTCCTCTGTGTAGTCAACATAAATAGGAAATTTTGAACAATTACAATAAACTGAAAACATAACACCACTTGGCAACCTGACCTTGTAGACCACTGTAAAAGTTAGCACATTTTAACATCAGAAAAGTGTGTGTGACAAATAATTTAAATTACTTTACTGTAGTCCAACCTTTGAAGTGTTGGACCGTCACTAATGCAGCTGTTTGTTGACAGAGGCTGCACATGTGATACAGAAAGCATTCATACTTAATTACGTTTATTCTTAACACTGCATCCATGTTGCTCTTCAACTGTGAGGCAGACATTTTGTTGAATGTCAGCATACACTTTAGTCTGGTAGATGTACGCACCTCTGGCAAACACTGTGTGTACAAGAAAACTGAAAGAATATCTCCACAATCATGTTTGTGGAAGCACACTCAGCAAAGAGCCATTTTTCCTGAAAAGCAAACGCATGGTTCTGAAGTTGTGGTTTTTGCTCTCCCTGTATTGCCGGCTGTGGGTAATTAACCGTGTGACCTTTGACCTGAACCCTCTCCACAGAGGAAATGTGAAATGGTGCAGCTCACTGGAGTCCCTGTGGACCTCATAAGTCACTGACACAAAGGCAGCTGAGATTTATGACCCCACCATCACCTCACCGAACCTAAACCCAACCCCCAGGAAGACCTGAACAGTTCAGATTTATGGTCTCTCTTCTCAAACAAGACAGCTGTACATTCAGTCTCCAGCCTCCAAGCAAACAAGCAGGAAATTAACCATCCCTATTAATTCACACGTTTAACAGACTGGACCATTTGCTTTCAGAATCATTTGTACAGACCTGTATGGTTTATGGTTAATCAGCTTAGTTGTGTAAAAACTGTTCATGCTTGGTAAAGTGTAAGTAATATGATTTGGTCAGCTGTGTGCTAGATCTAAATCAGCTATTACTGATATAAAATGTTAACTAACCATATAACATGTTAACCATTGGAGTTTCTCTTTTTTAAAACCTGTCTATATGAGGTCAGAGGCCTGTTCACTCTAGACATTTCCCTGACAGGGTCCTGGGCTCTACAGATTGAAATGGGAAAGTCCAAGAAGCTGTTCTTCTACTATATCTATGCTTATTTTTATTATTTAAAAAATTCCCATGAACAGAGGACAAAAAAACAAACCCCATGGCGGCTCCAACAGAGGTACTTCTCCCTGTGGAGTGTAACCAGAATATGAAGGAAATAACAGGCGAGGTGATTTCATCGTGACAGAATTTTGATTTAAACTGGGGCATGAATAAGTGGCTGGACAGGAGAGTGCAGTTCTTTGGTGCTGAGACACTAGAAGAGACACTTTGTGGGACACGCAGGGAGATGTACAGGGAGACATTCTTTGTGAGAGGGGAGAGGCTCAAGGAGACACTCAGGGAGACACTTTGTGAGACACTGAGGGAGACACTCTGGCAGTGGCTCTTAGGGAGACGCTCAGGGAGACACTTTGTGAGACATTGAGGGAGACGCTCCGGCAGTGGCTCTTAGGGAGACGCTCAGGGAGACACTTTGTGAGACACTGAGGAAGACGCTCCGGCACTGGCTCTTAGGGAGACGCTCAGGGAGACGCTTTGTGAGACACTGAGGGAGACGCTCCGGCAGTGGCTCTTAGGGAGATGCTCAGGGAGACATTTTGTGAGACACTGGGGGAGATACTCTGGCAGTCACTCTTTGGAACAAGCTCAGGGAGACATTCAGGGAGATGGTCATAGGAAGATGCTCAATAAAGCACCCATAGAGACATAGTCAGGGAGTCACTCATAAGAAGGTACTCAGGGAGAGTCTCTTAGAGAGATGCTCAGAGAGACAGTGTCAAAGCACCTGAGGAACACCGAGAGGAATGCAGGAGATGGGATATAAAAGGTCACACTCCTGGAACACTCTAACCCAGTGCCTGAGAGAGCCAAGTTGGGGGAGGGAGCAGAGTAAGAACTTCACATTAAAAGCTCTGCACAGTATGGCCTCTGCCCTCCTGGAGACTATTGCATTTCACATCTCATAAACCTCCAGCATCTCTCTTCGTGTGCCAGATGAAATTAGGCACTGTGACGATGGAGGGATCAGATCCAGAGCATGGTGAGAAATAGATGTTTTGTGTTAGCAGGCCTAACTCTTTAAGGCTTCTTCTGAGACTGGCAGCCAGCTGACCTGGCCCGTCCAGAAGAGGGCGCTGCTCTCATCCCTATCATTCCCCTGGGGGGTGAGGAGGTTCGACACTGTGCAGGTATTCAAATAAACCTGCTTTAAAAATGTGCTGATTTAGCCACAGATAGGGACTGTATATTTATCATATATTATGTAATATATGCTATACCATACTTCGTACACTTAAACCTGCTTTGAAAGCCAGTTCTGTCAGCCCTAGTTACAGAGAGCAAAACACCTGTCAAAACGCAATGGGACTTCTTTCATGTACAGATTGGTTTACAATGAGGTTCAGTAACGATGGTCTGCTTGTAAGTCAATTTTGTGCATGAACTGTATGCAGTCACGTATGTGAGAACGCATGATGAGGACACAACATATGTCCTAGCACCACTTTTTAAGTGAATAATATGAATGAATTATAAATGTCAATTAATTTGTGTAATATACATGTTTTTGCAGTAAAGACAAACTGCCAGTAATAACATATAAATTTGCAAAGCAAATTCATGTATTGATAACATCGCTATTTATTATAGCTGTAAAGTACTACAAATTTTAGATACACCATCATTACTCATACAGCTGGCAGCAAAGCAACATTTTATGTGCTTTTCAGCAGCTGTCATGATGAGGTCTTTTGACTGCACTCATGTGCCTTATCTCGCAAAGGCTCCTACATTTCCTGTTATTTTACATGTAAAGTGTCACAACTCAAAGTGATGCAAGTCACGTCATAACTGTAATTTACTGCGTGCTGACATACCCAACTGTCTTAACCTCATTTGAAGATGAATTCTTCCTGATTAGTTGCAGAGAGAATCCAAGAGTCAAAACTCAACAGGACAGGAGAGCATACTATATATGTCACATTCTGACATACTCTTCACTTGTTCAATATGGCCAATAAAATACTAGTGATAATTAATTTATGTGGTGAACAAGCATGTAATTGTGTAGTCACGCTATAAGCAAAGGGTAACTGGTTATTAATTCTTCTTCACAACTGAATTACACCATTAATTGTTCACTTTGTGACTTCAAGCAGAGAAAGAGAAGCTGTTTTTTGAATGTGTATTATGACTTTTTCTTCTGCTCTTCTGAGATCTTTTGGCATTATTTTATTTTTCCTTCTTTTGTTTTACTCAATTCAATATCTATAGTAAGTTCCTTGTGAGGACTTTGTTGTGAAACGAGATATTAAAAATAAAAAATGAATTTAAGTGAAACTGACATGCAGGCTTGTTGTAGTTCCTGCGTTACACATTGTAAAGTGTGATTGTGCTGGCTGTTCATGCATTCCTGCTGGATGCCGTAAACAGGAGAAGGGCCAGGGTTGGGGTAAGAGCAGGTGTGTGTAGACGTCATCTCTGACAGGGCTGTGGTGGTGTTATAAACAGCCTCAGTAACCAGTGCACCCAGAGACAAAAGCTGCAGGAAAATGCTGCAGTTACAAGAAAGACACCTTCAAAATCATCACATTTTTGCCACATTACAGAATATTCAATTACACAGGATTAAAAACGAGCATATTGGGGGACAGTACAAGTAGGACAGTTTGGGGAAAACATGAGAGAGGCGAGACTTAGATGGTTTGGACATCTCTGGGATACAGAGTATATAGGGAAAAGAATGGTGAGGATGGAGCTGCCAGACAGGAGGAGAAGAGGAGGGCCAAGGAGGAGGTTCATGGACATAGTGAGGGAGGACATGAGAGAGGCTGGAGTGACAGAGGAAACTGCAGAGAACAGGTTGGGATGGAGAAAGATGATCTGCTGTGGCGACCCCTAGAGGGAGCAGCTGGAAGAGGAAAAAGAAAAAGAAGAAGACAGAGTATTCAATTACTTTTACTTTAACACCATTAATAACACCCTATTTCAGTGTGCATGTACTGTCCCCATAATAATGGTATGTCACAGATCAATGGCACACTAATATTGCACATATAACTTAAAATACATTTTGTACAGACAAAAGACTTAAGTGTATAAATAGAGTGTCTTTCCTGTGGTTTAAAGGCAGTATGTTCCAACGACCAGACAGCTTTAATGTTTTGGTGCTGTTCCAAATCACAATATCTGCATATTATTAAATTCCAATAGCATCAGTGAAAACATTGTCACAAAGTCCCAGTATGTTAGTAAATTCCAGTTCATGTTTTTATAAGATGAATCATAGTACCATATTGGTGTAAATGTAGTGTTTTTGTTTACTGGAAATACACCTAAGGCTAATATTGCACAATAACTACAACCATTCTCTTTGCCTTACCAGAAAAACTGGGGAAGAGTCCAAACCAAGCTTTGGCAATCAGTTTAAGAACATGTTGTTTTCACATATCGATCTCTGGAACAACACACACGCACACACACACACACACACACACACACACACACACACA
>JABJVR010002161.1:339-17866 GCA_025773905.1 Chitala chitala
TTAAAAAATTCATTAAAAATTTTTTTTTTTTTTTTTTTTTTTTTTTTTTTTTTTTTTTTTTTGGTAGATGAGGCATGGAGTCGGGGGTGGGGTTTAACTCAAAGCTCAGGATTATAAAAAATACTTTTTTTATTATAAAAATAAAGAATTAAATTAGTTCAGTGTTTACTAGTTTCACCCACGAGTATGTGTTTAACAGTTTCAACGGGGTTTACATGTTAATAAAGAATTTAATTTTTCTGTTTCCAGATCAGCATGGTGGTCGAAGCAGAGTTGTGCACTGAGTAGCGTGGTATTCTTTTATAGAGAATCGCCTGATTTTTTTCAATGCTTTGTACATAAAAGCTGTTATTCCAGAACATGTGCAGCGTTCTGGGCGCCTGGAGTGTCAAAGCCAAGCGTGTGTGTGTGTGTGTGTGTGTGTGTGTGTGTGTGTGTGTGTGTGTGTGTGTGTGTGTGTGTGTGTGTGTGTGTGTGTCATTTTTACGATTGCATGTATGTCTGAGTCACTTATCGTAATATGTGTTAATGCGCTTCACGTCATGATTAGCATCTGACTCTTCTTAGTAAAGCATTTCTCTTGTTGGTAAAGTCTCCGTTCCAAAGGTCATCATGGTTCTGACTTGTACGTCCCCCCCGTCAGTCCTCCGTGCATCTCGCAGCCTTGTAGGTTGTTGGTGTATCCTAGAAACTACAAATGAGTTTTGAGGCCGTGTTCATTGTTGGTGTCCAGGAGTGTTTACGCACGCCGGCCTTATTGACCACGGGCCGAGTGTCATCGATTTACAGCGCCACGCTGGGAAAGATGAGTGTCGCCTAAACCCCTGGCAGAGCAAAGCAGCAGGTTCCCGTCTGAACGCTGCTGGGGGGTATAAGCTCTCCCGCTCTCACTGCAGAGAAGCTTTTCACGAAGTACGAAAGGAGGGTTGACAGACTTCTAAAAGCCGCTGCTTTTAAGTGCTGCTGTAAGCCTTTGATTCCCACCTGGCAGAGTGGCACGTAGGTTACTGAAGTGTGATTGTGACACACGTGATAGAATTGCATAGCAGAATGTTGTATATATGTAATAAGGTTTAGTGTGTGTGTGTGTGTGTGAGAGAGACATACACATGGTGTTACATGTGTTACAACACAGATTAAAAAAATAATTTGAACATGAAACATTGTGATTTTACTTAAAATGTATGTGTTGGTCTGACATAATGTTTGTTTGTTTGTTTGTTTGTTTGTTTATTTATTAATTAATTTTTTTCCCCCTCTGCAATATTTTTGATCTCGGCTTAGGTTTGGTGTTTCCTAAGCTGTGAGGACAGTGTAATTACGGCACACGAGCGCTAGTCTGTGGCTGCAGTCTTAGCCATGCCATAATAGCTTATGTTTATTTTGTATATTTTGTGCATAACAGGTTGCCACAGGTGCAGATCTGCAGCTAATTCTAGTGCAACGTAGCGGAGTTAGCCAACATAGCTTCCTGTTGATGAGCACTTCTGTGTGATGTTATTGCATTTTTCTACATGCACATCTGTAACAGCTGAGTGTTACAGTACAGAAGAGATTTTCCTGCAGCTGTTTGGCAGGTTCTGTGTCTTACCCCACTGTGCAATTAATGCCTTAAAAAAGAACACTAACCTGCTGGGACAGACATCACTTTTTACCTGCCCAACTGGAACAGATTAGTGACTATATTTTTATTTTATTTATGTATATATATATATTTTTTTTTTTTCTTTTTGCTGTTTGAATTGCTGAATTTATCCAGATGTATATTTGTCATTCTATTAAAAAAATTGCACAAACACCCCTTTGTGGAGTCACGTTGTATCCAAACTGCCAGCTGTTGCTGTTTAGTAGATATTTGTCAACATTACATGAAAATAAAACCTAGTCCAAGGTAGAGCAAGAATAAAATTCAATTAAATTTATTTTTGATATAGCGCCTTTCACAACAAGTTGCCTCAAAGTGCATCTCACACAGAGAAAAGAGGTAATACAGAATTAACAGTAGGCAGATGACTGAGGTTAAAGATAAAGTCAGAGAAATACCAAAAACTCCAGTGTGGAAGGGGAAAAAAACAACCTCTGGGGGCCCAAGGGTGACTGACTGCCCAGCTTCTCCTGGGTATACTGACATTACAGAATACATAGTTGAAAATGGAGACTGTTCATTATGGAGTCCTCCTGTGCTCCAGGTGTGGGAGCAGCTCTCTTCCGGCTCAGGTCATTCCTTGGGTGAAAGCCCCATCTGGAGAGGGTGGATTCTCTGGGTGTCAGTCCCACTTAGATGGTGCCCGGTTGGGCACCGGGTTCACATATGGATACAGAGGGATTGCAAACAGGGTTAGTACATCATACAGAACACTAGCAGTCCCATAACAAAATATCATAGATACATTGACATCTATAGCAGCGGCATCAGCATTAATGTTTCTTGTATTCCTTTATAGTCCCAGAAATTGTTTTAGGTGCATGATAACTGAGGCCTACATGAAGTAGAACAAGAGTGTGTTGTACACCATCTGTTACCCCCCCCCCTCCACACACACACACACATTTTAAGGCTAAGGTTAAAAACGCTGTGCTTGCAGTGTTGGAGTCTGAGTTATGGTGGTTGTGCTTGTTGGCACAGATAGGAAACTAAAACTTGGCAGCCATGTTCAGCCAATGAAAGGCCAGTATGTTAATGTCACCTGACCTGCTTTGTGTTCCTACTGAAGACGTGGCATTCAGAATGACAGTGTTATGCTGAGTGTGAAAACATGGGCCTGATGTCCAAAGGAACACAGGAGAGAGTGCTGTATTTATCCGTCTGTCCCAAGAGTGTACATTTGGGTGTTGCAGGGACATGTCACCACCAATGGTGTGGGAGTGCCGAATTTTCCTTTGTGCTGGTTTTAAGAGGGTGGTGGGTTGCGGGCTGATTTTGTCCCTGCCGATGTTGACGCAAAAGCCCCACCCTTGGTTTGGCCAGCAACGGGAAGATGAATTATTTCTATAATAGACATAAAGTATTACTGCAGCCTGCTGTATTTTTTTTTTGTTGTTATTGTTTTTAAGGGCCCTGTCAAATCATTGAAATCCACAGCTATCAAGGGCTACGTTTTTGAAATCTCTTCAAGCCACTCCACGTCCAGGGTTTGTTTTGTGCCGCCTGTGTTCTGCCCTAGTTCAGGGAGAAATCCTCAATCTCTTATGCAAGTGATCAAACCTCTGTCTTTTGAACTGCGCTTGTCAAAGACATCAGCAGAAGAAACTTCTGTGCAGGTGAGTACCTGTTTCACTCAGTCCTCAAAATGGAAAAAACAAAATGAAGTGTTATCGCATGACTCTCATAGGGCGTTGTTATATGAACTTGCAGTGCCTTCTGATGCATTCAGAAGGGGTTTTTCCCTATTCTACTTTTCAGAAAATCAGATGTACGTGTCGGTTTCCAGATATCCTAGTTAATTCCCAGTGCTGTTCGTGAATTTCTCCAAAGAACTTGAAAGTAGTTGGCAGTGCGGTATGTTACTTTATCTTTAATGATTGTGCAGCAAAAGCTGGCGTGGCTTAACATTTTTAGTAATAATTGTAATATATTTTGTAGTTTAGTACAAATTCCAGATGCAAGTGAAACTTACTGATGTGTGCATACATTGTAACTGTTGTTCCAGTTTACTATTGTTGTCTGGGTTTCATTACATTAAGCCTTGTCTTTTACCATGCTTGTCTGTACAATAGTCACGTGGGTGGGGACATTCGCCATGAATATGTCCGGCCTCCATTTGTGAACTATGGTTACATAACAAGGAGGTTTTCACAGGAGTCTGTCACTTCTGTCTCATGTGTCAGGGCTTCCCAGCATGAGGTGAGGATAACCGGGAGCAGAGGAGAGGAGGGGAGTGAGGAGAACTGAGTGGAGAGGAGAGTTCCCACCGGGCCAGCTCTGTCCCACTGCAGCTAGAGACAGCTCAGCCAACCTGTTCTTCCCGTGGCTCCCACGGCAACTGTCACAGAGAGGCGCGGGCCGTGTGCACACAGGCACGCAGCACTGCGCTGCCTCTCTCTGTCTCTTCCTCTCACTCGTGCTCTCGCTCTCTCGCTGTCCGTCTCTTCACAAGTGTCTCTCTCCTCCTCTCTTGCCCTCTCTCCCGCTCTCTTCTATCTCTTATCCGCTGTCTCTTTTTCTCTCCTCTCTCGCTTGCGCTCTCTCTCTCTCTCTCTCTCTCTCTCTCTCTCTCTGTCTCCCTCTCTCGCTCGCTCGCTCTCACAGGCACGCACCAAGCCCGGCGCTCATTCTGCACTCACAGAGAAGGCGTTCAGCGAGGAGAAGCGGGCGCAGGCAGGGGAGCGGAGCAGAAAGGAGCAGGCACATGTGTTTTTGTGTTGCTGAGAAGCCACAGACCTGGGAGACATGTTTACCAGGAGATGCCTAAAAGCCCTGAGGATCAGGATTTAAACTTTCCAGCCTTCCTCACCTCAGCAGTCCAGTTTTTCTTTTTCCCACACACAACAGCTAGAATCTGAGAAACGGACAAACCTAAATACCCCTCCCTCCTTGTTTGGTTTTTTTTTTTTTCCTTTTTTCTTTTTGCCCCTGTCATCGTTACCAATGATGGGCACAGCAGGTCTGCTGTTGCTGCTCAGCTGGGGGTTCGCGGCCGGCGAGCCCGAGGTTGTCGCGGAGCCGCCGCGGGCAGAAACTTTGGATTTCGGGTTCGTGCCCTCCGGAGTTTACGACACGATGGCGTACTATGAGCCCGGGGCGATGGGTCTCCTGTTCCACATGGTCCACGCTTTCCTGCATGTGGTGCAGCCAAACCCCTTCCCCAGAGGTGAGCTTGGCAACTGCTCCTTTGCTCTAACTTGCACGCCGTGCCGCGAGCTTGCAGCCCCGCGACGGACGCATGGCCAGCGGTGACCGTCCACAAGCATGGGCGTGTCGTTTACCTCATCGCAGGTGTTTTCCTCGCTCACAGGCTGCAGGTGCATTTCAGGTCTCCAGAGCTATCATACTTGTGGCAAAATGTCCCACAATTATTCATTTACTATAGAATGAAAAATGCTTCTCTGGGATAATTTAGTGTGCTGTAAATGCACTGAGTTTAAGAAACTGAAGAATGTATTAAATGTGGAGAGGAACGCACTTGTTCAGCAGTAGAAGACTTGTTTGTGTGTGGTGTGCTGTCAGTTCCACAGCATCTGAGGACTGTCCTTGTGTTCTTTGTCCCTGAGCAACACGATATAGTTTTTTAAAATTCCGTCTCTGAAAGAGCTGGGGGAGCCATACTGCCAGGGGACAGGCACAATGGGATTGGTTCTAAGTCTGCACTGTTTTAGTGGTCATAATCAATTAGACGGTGTAGCGATTAGGTGTGGCTTTCTGAATCACCATCTCCACTGGGTAATCCTATTGAGTGCCATATGTTGCTTCTACTTTTGGTGCCTTTGAAAACTAGCAAACAAGGTGGGAATAAATCTACCGCCAGTGTTGTAAATTTCCAAACATTACATCTGTCAGCCTGGAGTAAATTTAGTGTGTTTTATTGGTTTTCAGCAATTTACGTGTATTTTTTTCCTTCAACAAAGTTGTTTCATTTTACAGTGCCAACAAAAGTAAAAGTTTTTTATGCTATAATTGGGAACCCAGGTTTTTAAGAGTACTCTTCTAACGATGCTGGGTAGTGTCAGTGCCGGTAATGTGTCCGGCTGCCGCTGTGACGTGCCAGCGAGGCGTGCAAAGAGGGCAAGAGCGCATGAATCTCGCCGTGTCGCAAGACCTCATCGCCCCTTCCAGCGGGCTGCTCGTCGCTTCCAAATCACGGTCCATTTTGCGATGCAGTTATGTCATCGCTGCGTGTAAAATACCAGCCAGTTAAACTGCTCTTAGATGACATTGGTTGCCATGGACACGATCGTAACCCCCCCATCCCCCCAAGGCCACAATAGCTACATCTGTATATTATACACCAATAAAGCTAGAGTGTAAAGTGCACAGGGGCGCTTGGTGTAATAATCTGTCTCTCTGATGGGCATGTTTAGACTACAAGGCATGGGGCCATGATTCGGGAAGCCCTTGTTCTGGCGTGGGTGAGGAACTGTCTGCTCAGACCTCAGGCTCTGAATGTGAACTGGCGGTATTCACAGCTGTGTCCTGCCCTCTGGAAAAATGTAACAAGATTAGGTGAAGTTGGCATAAAATGGAGCATTTGTTGTGATTCTGCATGCATCCAGCATTGTTCCTTATGCAGATCCCATATTCCTGCTTTTTACTTTGTGAAAAACATATCGATGTGCGTTTGTTGTTCTTACAGCTGTTTATAATGTTACAAGGCCAGGTCTTCGCTGTAACCGTCTTCATTAGTTGGTGAATGGCAAGGTATCCGTATTGAAAGTGTGGGAACTGGCCATGTGTTAAATTGCATGTTTTTTTGGATTTCCTCACCATTTAAGTGCTTTGTCTCCAGTGGGGATACTGACTGCCAGTATTATTTTCAGTTACTCTCCAGATTTACTAAGGCGGTCAAGATCAGCTAGGATTCATGTTGCTAAATTTTGGCATTGGAAAATGAACGTTTTTATTGAGGGCCTAGCTGCTGTTTATACAGTCCTCCTCACTGATAAGGTTGAAAGACTGGCAAATGAAATGGACTCGTTTACAGTCAAATACATTATCGTGGTCACTGTTATCTTCTGCATTTGTTCTGATTACAGTTCTGTGCGTTTTACTGCCATCAGACAGGATGAGAATAAGAATGCTATCAGAAGGGGAAGGGAACTGCTTTCCTGCGTTCAGTGCTTGGGAAGATTTTGTGACTCATTGAGGTCTGACTGGTACATCATGAAAAGCCGTATTCATAGTGCTGGTTTGAGGAGGGATGATGTGGGCTCAGTGTGGGCCTGCAGACCCACAAGCCTTTTTTTTGTACGTGGGAGCTTCTTGGTTCTCCCACGGTGGCTGGGGTCAGTTTATCCAGCTGTCTTGTGCTGTGTGCTTATTAGCTACCTGCACTGTAGTGTGTGTGCGTGTGTGACTAGTGGGCGATTATCGTATTTGGTTCTATGTCTTGCTGTAAATGTCTGTGTCGTGTCTGTTTAGCTGTTTCAGATTAACAGTACAAGAGTAATACTAAGAATGCTGACCCAGCTTTCAGCGCTTTTCACTGTCCTATCCAGCAAAAAAAAAAACAAGTTAGGCTGGATGAGAAATGGAGGGGAACTTAGATGAACTGTACACCCTGCCCCGTTTCTTAAATCCAGTGTAGTTCTGAAGCACCTTTCCTCTTCGGTCAAAGCAGTCAGTACAATAACAGGCTTTGTTACTGTCCTTGTCCGTTGACAAGTAATGGAACGGATGTAATGATGCTTAAAGGTTCATGGGAAATTGGCTTAGCATCGGCTCTCACGAAATTATTAAATTCAGACTTTGGTTGCTGTTTGAATTGGGTTTCTTGCTCCGACTGTTTGTATTACCAGAATTACTTTATCCACCGTGTTTTAGAATTTCCTTATGAACGAATTATACCACTGCGATGTTCTACTTTCTTTCTGTTTTTGTCATATTTTTAGTAACTTGTCTTGTCACAAAGCTATTTAACATCTGTCGTACTGCTGTCGAGCAGAACTGCGTATGCAAAAGCTGCATGTTATTAACGCCCTTAAAATGCTGCTCTGGAGAGCCGATTCATCACACATCCACAGTGATGTTACAAAAAGGGTTTTTTGTGGCTTTTTCCTAAATCCCAGTCATTGTTTTCTGTGCCCACTTCTGCATCCATTGTAAGAGTTCTTGTCCTTTATGGTGGGGGGGGGACAGTCCCTGTGACAAACCAAGCGGAGCGTCCTTAGCCCTTAGGTGACGTGTGAATGCTGCTTTCAATGAAAGGTCTATTTTTAGAAGAACTAGTTTCAACGGCCATGTGGGCTTGCGTTCTCCTGAGAACAGACCAAAGGATTGAAGCGTGCATGTGGGGGGGGGGCACTGAAACGGTTTACGTTCTGCTCGAATGCATGTTACATAACCGCACAGCCGGGGTGTTAAGGTGCACACCGCACTAACAACAAACCACCGTCCAAGTGTAGAGATGAGTGGACGAGTCCGCCGTCCCAGTGTAGAGATGAGTGGACGAGTCCACCGTCTCAGTGTAGAAATGAGTGGATGAGTGTCATTGTTCCGCATCTCACTGGGAGCTCCCCATTGAAATACACGTTCTCCTCCCATCAAACTCAAAACCTTCAAATAACATTAGCGAAACATTCCCAACGTTCCCTAAATATTTGACTAACGTTATTTGAATGTTTTGTGTTTGCCGGGCTCTGATCGTCACTGATCCATGCGTGAACTCCGGTGTCCTCTCATTAAACCTTCAGGAGCTTCCATGTAGGCGAACGGGCAGCTGTTTTTGTGGGAGTCTCTGCACCAAGCGTTTTACATGTATGTGTGTTTACATGCATCTTTTCTTACAAGTACCTGTTTGATTGTTAAGCCCTCTTTGGACCGGGCCTTGCACCCTGGGATTTCAGTAGCAAACTGTGGATCACTCCTTCTCTAATGCAATATGCAGCTATTAAAAATGGGAAAAAATGCAATATTCCTGTATATAAAATCCATGTTGTAGTCTGCTGTTGTATACCGGTTAGGCATCAAACCAGTAACCTACTTAAATGCATCTGGCATTTATCCTATCAAACACTAAAGACCTTAAAGTGTGGCTGCACCTCATTTAATAATTATTTTAGATAATTTTGCACTTAATAGCCATATTGCCCTATATTTCAGCATCTTGTTAATGCGATACTTTTAGTCACAGTAATAATATTGACACACTTCCTTTTAATAGTAGTTTTAGCAAGTAAGCTTAGTACACAAGGCAGATTGTATTCTAACTGGTTTCTGCCACTCTCAACTGCACTGTCTTATCTAATGTAATAAAAAATAGCTCTTCATGGAAGCCTCGTGTTGTATCTTTAACAGTGGTATGCACTAGTATGTCAAGGTGGAACTGTAAATGTGCTTTTGGATTGAAGTCCCAGCTAAAGTCATAATGCAACCAATAAGAAATGTGTATTAACCGTTTAATGAAAAATAGTACATGGAAGACTTGGGAATGTGGTACTCAGTGGAACAGTTGAAGTGTTGCACAGAAAACCTCAGGCTCTGTGAAACGGCACTGGGCTCTTCAAATGGTTCTGATGGACGGTCACATACGTGCTTTTACGTATCTGCTACGACCAACCATACGGAAAAATGATTAAATTAATAATTATTTTACAGCAGTTTGCCCATAAATATGCCTAAGGCAGTAAGACGGCATATGTTATGTTATAATATTTAAATATTTTTGTCTCCCGGGATAAACAGTGCCAAAGGCACAAACGTCATTTCTCATCGTGTCGCAGTGCGCAAATCGGCACATGCATTTTAGTATTACTGTTTTTTTTTTTCTCTCTCTCAACTGTTCGCTCACCAGGCCATAATACTCCTTCGAGGCCTGCCCTTTCAATAGCTGTCTCGTGGCATTTGTGTTACGTGGGAACGTCGCAGAAAGTGAACCATCTTTTAGAGTGGTTCATCTACCTGGCCTAGAGAACCCTATATAATGTTTGTTATATTTCAGTACAGTACAAGCCGGTTTGTTTTACTTTCAGCTCCTGTTGTCATTGCACAAGCGTGGCCTTCGTGACTGGCTAGACTGTTGTTGTATTAGGGACCTCCTGTAGACTTTCACAGCTCAGTGAATATGCAGTTAAAGCCACACTGATGCCTTGTCACATCTGATTATTCAAACACAAAGTCTGCTTGACAGTGCATGGGGGCGACAAACAGCCAGCTTGGCTTCAACCCTTCTTTTTTCAATAACCAGCTACACGCAAGAGCTCCATTAATATCAAGTTTGTCAGCAGTGTGGTTAGTTAGTAATTATTATCTGAACTGCTGAGATTGAAACAAGGTGTAATGCTATGAAAATGTACTGTGTTGATCAGGAACTCCTGAGAACTAAACGGTTGCTCCTGATTGGGTACCACAATTCTTCAGTGGGTGCTTATTGGTTGGGTCATTTTCCAGCTGTTTGAACAATTGACAAATGATAAGCTTGTTTCAGACTGCGGCCTTAGCAGTTTACAGGAATCGCGTAAAACCCTGTGTGGTACATTTACTCTAATTTCTGTATGAATAGGTAGGTGAAAGAATATTGACGTATGAAGCTTCTTCAGAGATCTGTGATACAGCCACTTAATTCAAGAAACGATCGGGAGTTTCTGCCAGTGTGTTCATTATATCAGCATTTTTAATGGAAATGTGCATGCGGCAATAAAGGTGTATCAAATGTTATGTGCTGGATACGAATCTTCGGTGTTGTGAAATATGTGGCGTTTGTGACAGTAGTCCGCTGTTATTTTTAAGCGCAGTGTTGTTCCACAATCTGCTTTTATTGGCCGTTTGTAGTTAATGACTCGTATGTCCCCTTATGATTGCCCAGTACAACTCTTGTTGCCATAGAAGCCAGGTGTTCCTCCTGGTTACGATGGTAGTAATCCCCAATCCTGATTGATGTAATGCATATTTTACAGCAAACCTACTGTTTTGTGTGACGACCTTCTGGTGCTGGGTTTAACCCAGTACACTTAGCGACCGTCACCTGCGCAGGTAACCTTTCGGGGTCATGTGACTATAAACACCTTTCATTTTTTTAGTTTCTGTCTGTTAAACAATGACCAATGGTGTCCCATCACTGGCTGTTAGGGCTTTCAAGATGACACACTGATGCTTTCCAGGAGCAGGTCTTGTCTGTCTGTCAGAGTAGGTTTTAGGAAGTCTCCTGAAATCAGCTGAAATGACAGGCCAAACTATTTTTTTTTTTTCATTTCAGTCTCAATTTTAGGACTAATTTAATACTTGGTTCTGATCCAGCAGTCACAGTGTGTACTGAATTCTAGTTCTTACTGTTAAAATATTAAATGAATAAATCCAACTCAGTGAGGAATATGTGTTTCATGTACCCTACTGAAGGATGCATCCTTTTGTAATGCATATTTTACATTTGTTTACCACGTTTCTGTCACTGCTCCATTATTTTGTGTTATGGTTCCAAGACATTGCAGTAAACAATTGGTAAAAGTTGTATCCCTCTCGCTTCCACGTGATCACAAAAGGTTGTCCCGATGAAAGCAGAGCACAAATTCCTCCCACATTTGTGTAATAAACACTGGCGGGTTTTATTAAAATAACAGGTGGATGAGGCTTTGATGGACTAAATTACATCTATTTAAGGCTAAAGGTTCTCAGATTTACTTTTTCCTCTCTTGTTGGACCCTTCACCACACTGCTTTCTTTATGCGCTTGTCAGATGTTTGGCTGATATGATACTGTACTCATCACATTGTTCTCGTAATGAAAAAGCTCTCATATGAAGAATCATCTGATTATAAATTCAAAGCATCTGTTGATGTCCAGAACCATTATGATAATGATTTTTATATTGCCCTCAAATATAAATTATTTTTTTTTTTTTCAAGTTTAAACACCGGAACACGTAATGATGCCCCCAAGTCTTCACGTGACCCGTGCGCTGTAATTAAATAATTGTGGCTAATTGAGGGCATTCATTTAGACTGGTTCGTTGCTTTTGAGCTTTGCATCTTAAAGAGCTTTTGTATTGTTTCATTAGAGGGTTAATGCTCCGCTAACCCATCTGTCTCCTTGTTTTTCCAGCATGTTCTTGGTGGGGGGGGGGTGGGGAATGTTTCACAGGAATAAATGGTGAAGATACAAAAACGCATTTCAAGGATGTCTTCAGGATTCATTTATTGACTAAAAAACCTGTCTAAAACTTTTTTGTAGTGGGTTTATACAAGGCCTAACATAAGTGGTGACAGAGGAAACACTGGTGTACATGAGCGGAGGAACATAATGAACGCAGATGCTTCCACACTGGTGCGCTGCATGGCTCAGCTGAGCAATGAACATCCCATGATGCTCTGTGGCATGTATAAAAATGCTGAGCAGGTCCAGTTGATTCTGTATTTTGGATCACAGTGGAAATGCAGGTTGTGATCCGACTATGTCAGCAAGAACATTCAGTCCATAGTTACTCTATGTTAGATTCTCCTTTAATTTGTCACCCATCTGTATAAGATTCAGTTTTAGCAGACGTAGCTGGTTACAGTGAATCTCGGTTACGTGAGTAACACCTTGTTAATGAGCAACTGCTGTTTCTGGTTCTGTCAGCATTCCACCTGGATTATCGGTCTTATTTTGGCTCTTTGAGTCCAGGGTAATCTTATTGCTCAGTGCTAAACGCTGACCCATCCATCGGCTCATCCTTATGCGGCTTGGTTCAGTCATTTCTCTCTTACCTCAGTTGCTGTAAATCTCTGCTTCTCTGCTCTTGTGTGGGTTGTAGAAGCTCTGTGTTTTTTTTTTTTTTTTTACCTGAACTGTCCCAACTGCCTGGAGTTTAGTTTCAAAGGACTGACCAGTTTGTGTCATTTTATAGACCGAATATTTGTGAGATTTAAGTTGTTTTCAAAGTACCCACACGGAGAGTAAAGCGCTTATTACTCAGGGATGGAATAGATCAATGGACCAGAACGTGGGCATGAAGTATATGGCAGAAGTGTAAAATGCACAAAAAATTAGTTGAATTTGGCTGTGTAAATCACGAATCGTTTATTCACAAAATCCACAAAAGCTACTGCTGTGATGTTTAGGCAAAGTGGGTACTCGTCATGCCCGAATCCCGTATAAATATAACGGCTTATGTGCAAATCAGTGGTTTTCATCTTTAAAATAATTATCGACATGACGGGAGGACTCGTTCCAAAAGATGGAAGGGTTAATTGGGCTTTATGCCTGGAGTTGTAAAGCATTGTGGGATTCCGCTTTTGGGGGTGTAACACACTCATTAACATCTGCATTTTTATTCAGTAGTTTGATAAAACAGAATTGTTCTTTTCTAAATTGAAATTAATTTTGCCTAAGGACATGTTGCATTCTTCACAAGGAATTTTAAATTTGATTTTATAAACGCATAGTTGTGACTTTTTGTGTATACCAAAATACAAACTCGTGGGTGGGATTCAGGAAAAAGCCAGCTGATGTATCATACAGCCATGTGTTTCTGAAGAATCTACAAGGCATAAACTGTGAAATTGTCAGTAAGAATCCAAATTTTAATTTACTGAACAGGAATGCAAAAGACAAGATCATTGAAGATCTGAAGAAATCTTGCTGGAGTTGGTTTCTGGGGGTGTGCCAGGGCTGCAGTTATTTGAACCAAAGTCAGCAGTTGCTAGGTATGAAGTTGGGTCATTTTTGTTTCCGGTTGCCATGGCTCTGGCTGCTGTGTGTGTTGTGACTCTGTTGCCGGCAGCCTCTGCTCCTTACTGGCTCCTTTCCGGGGAACCTTTTAATCACTTTTCCCCTTTGAGGACCAGGGGCCTCTGAAGGTTTGTTACAGAACACAAAGATCCTGCCTTGTGGACAGTTAATTATACAACGTTATTTTTAATCCAAGAGCCACGCTTTCACGTGAAACCGATTCCGCCACTGCAGTTTTCACAGCAGCAGGTGAATCCAATTCCCACCTTTTGGTCTAGCTCTTGATGTGTTGCCCCCCCCCACCCCCCTAGAATGGCTGGTTTGAATGAAAGCTTAAATACTGACAAAAACATACAACATTCAGTGCTGGAAGGTTTTCAGTTAAATGCGTGAATTTTCTGGATAGACCCTGCCAGCTCTTTCTAGTGTCTACTGTTGTGATATTTTATCACGTCTTGGCCATCCAACAGGATTATCGTTATATTTGGAAATCGTTTTCATCCAAAAACATTGCCGGGGGACAGTCTGTAACGAGTTATTAACAAACAGGAAGTGTGGCCTACTTTAATGATGTGTTTGTGCCCAAGTATCTGAATGGGGAACGAATTTGTCAGAGGATGAGTATGAGTCAGCTGTGGTGGAGATGGGCTCAACAGACCTCCAGGAACTGAGAGTAAAATGCGACTGAATTGCAATTAACACCACATGGACCTGTTACTGAGCTGACATGTTGCCTCCATATTGGCTCTGAAAGCTCAGTTGTCACAGTTTTGGTCTCCCATGGATCAAGAAACTGCAGTTTAATTTGTAACCCTGAAACTATGCTTAAAATCACACTACCATGATCAGGCTATTGAAGTATTTTCTCCGTTATATCCTGCTGACGTGTGGAGTTACGGCCGTACGGTGTGTTTTCATGTTGGCAAAAAGCCTGGGCGCCGTGTGCGGACTGTGCTGAAACTGCCAGCCGCCCAAACGACGCCCCCTTCTGCAGTCATCGTCCAAGTCACCGTCCACACCCACACACAGGAGACGTTCGTGGAAATTGATGCTGATGAGACACCACCTGTCGTGCAATTTTGAGCAGGGCCTTTTTTTGTTTTGTCCGTCTTGGTGACACTTAATACTGTTGTGGGATAAAATTTCCAAATAAGAAATGGATTTAACACACAGCTGTGCAGGTTGTCCCCACGATTCAGTTTAAGATAATTGATGTTCATGAGCCAGACAATGCCTACATATGGCGAGAACAGCTATTATTGTAACTTTTCATTGTAGCAGAAGCCTTAAGCCTAACTTTCTTGTTCGAGGGTAGCATTGGGTTGCTCACTGATGGTGATAATCTTTATGCACCAGTTATTAAGAAAAAAAAACTACACCACTGTGTGTCAGTGTGGAGACATTTTAGTTTAGCAACTTTGCTTAAAACAGCAGGTTGTCCTTTTCACAGATTTTGCTGTGATTCTGCCAGTTCTCAAATTGTTTAAAAAAAAAATCCCATGTTGTGGAAAGTCACATTTCTGACTGTACTATGTGGGCAACTTTAGTGCTAAGGCAAGAAATATGTGTCACCAGAGTACTGATGTCATCCGTACCACTGAAATCCACTAGATTGTCCCTATACTTTTATTAATTTTTTTTTCATTTATTTAGCAGATGCTTTTATCCAAAGCAACTTTAGGAGGCAGCAGGCAGGAGTCTTGCTCAAGGACACACCTGGTGGCTGGGCTGGGACTCAAACTAGGAGACTTCTGCATCCCAGCCTGATGTCCTACCCATTGAGCCACCAGGCCACCATCCCCTTCAACATCAAGTCAGCTCAACAATTACAACATTACAATGCATTGCAGCAAACATAAAACTAGCTGTCTCTAAAATTTCTACATTCTCGTGCTGTACTAAATGCTCCTCTGTCGCTGTGAGGTACAGCCTGGCCTTGCGTGAATTCAGGCGTGCGAGCCAAGATTAGATTTTACGGCACGTTCGACCTTTTTTCCTCTCACCATCTTAAGCTGCAAGGCAAGATGCTGCGCTCTAGCAGACGGAATGTTGCGCGTGGAAGACAATCATCAGAGCTCGATCTGCCAGGCCGCCCGCTGGGAGCTCAGCTCTCGGCACTCACCGGGCTGCGTCGCTGCTGACGAATGAGCTCTTTCTCATTAATGTCCTCATTTCAACTCCTTAGATTCCGCATGCTCTTTCGTACACGCCTCTCCTCTCAAGCTATGTGTTCCCAGAAGCTGACCCCCGTTGTGCCGACCCAGCCACAACATTCTTTAATGAGCCTCCCTGTCTCTCTCAAGCAGATCTATGTTTTAGCCACGCCGCCTTTCGGGAGTCCAGAGGACATGACCACGTTCCTTTTAATAACGCACTGTCTTCTGGGCATTGAAGTTTATTCAGGACACATTATTCATGTCATCGGTAATGTGTGAAGTTGGGGGCAACTCGACGCAGTTCAGCTGGTCAGTGTCTTTTGATCTGACCTCTTTAAGTCTTTTTACTAGTGTACCACAGTAGATTGTTGAGTTAGCATGACTGTCCTACATGCAGTTCCTGCAGAAATGAAGGGCGTGTCAAAGATGTTTACAGTATGTCACAACCCAATGTTGTATTTACATTTTAATTCAATGTTACACAAACGTTAAAATTCATTTCTTGTACGAGCCGTTTTGGTGCATTGCTTTAATTAAGATTTGGTGACTGTGTGTGTGCATGCATGTGTGTTGGTGTGAATATCTTGGACCAGTGAGCATGATCAGCTTGTGGCCCATTAACACAGTATAGCTACACTCTTGTTGTAGAACTCCTATGACTTGCTGTCCACAACTCAACCAATATTCAGTACATGGCCTGCTTTCCGATTGGCCCTTGTCCATCCAAGCAGCCAATCAGCACACAACCCCATCACACGCGTGATTTGCATGGAACAAACAAACAGGAGAAGGAGTTTTCAGTTATCCACGTCTGTGAGTCACGTTCTGCTTCTCTAACTCTGTCTCTGGATCATCATTTGGCTTTGCATGGTTCAAGCTGCGGTGTTAAGACCCATTCCAAAATGGAAAATTGATTTAACATCAATGGCAATACAGAAAAGCAAGCCTGTTATTACCCGTTTTCCATCTGTTGCACAAACTGATGGCATAGTGCTAATAATGGTTATTTTCCTGCCCAGGGGGAGTTTGATTTCTGCTGGCCACGTATATTTGTGTATTACATTGGCAGGGCACTCTTAGTCTCCAGTGTCCAGAACAGTCACAACTTCCACAGAAAGCAGCTAAATATCAGGTCAGGAGGGCACAAAGGAAGGCCTGTTCTCTGTGTCGGAGTTCAGTAAATCAAGACAGGCTTTGTTATTCTGCCTGCCTGACCATTTAAGCATCCTGAGGTGGCAGTTAGAAGCCGGATCTCGGATTCACGGCATCTCGTCACCGATTGGTTGGCCATGTTGTGGGCAACAGGAGAAGAATGGTTCTGATAACGGACAACTATCTGAAATGCCGGGACATATACTGGGCAGTCTAATAAACGAGCAGTGTCACTGGTTATATGGTGCATGATTGTGCTTCAGGTTGGATGACCGGGCGCCCTGTGTTAGCATAGCCTGCCTTATCTCTCAGATGCTGACGAATGCAGAATAATGTTAACCTCGTTAATGCATGTGGTGTGTTTTTAGTGACCCCCCTTGCAACCGCGGCATGCCCTACGCTGCAGCGTCTCAACTCCGCTGAGCCAACACCAGCGGTTTCTAAATACGCCCCACATCCACGACACGGTCAGAAGCGCCTCTTTCGTCACACTTCTGCGCCGTGGGCTTGATGGTGAATGCCAGAGTCTGAGAAAAGCCTTACTGTGAGGGAACAAAGGGTGGGAGGCCACTCGCTAAAACGCGGCAGCCACTGAATGTCAAAAACAGTATTGATCTGTGCTGGTACTGTTTCCTGAGTCTCTGGCATTCCTCTGGACCTTAAGAAATGTAGGACACAGGAGGCCCCCCACCCCCTCCTCAGAAGGAGGTCTTGTAGTTAAATTTTTCCATCCAAGGGGAGAAAAATTAGGTCCGCCGCTTTTAAAGCTAAAAAAAATTAAATGAAAAAAATCAGACAAAAATGCCCAGATCGGAATCAGGGCCGTCCCCTTTCCAGCATGGCCTCGCTGTTGAATAATAAATGACAAATCTCTGAAAACGTGTTTCTTGCAGATTTAACAGTCAGGGATGGGACATGTTTT